>CM062268.1:29538686-29662912 GCA_031216635.1 Dissostichus eleginoides | reverse complement strand
TTACTGTGCCATTCACATTGTATCCACACTTTCTATAAGCCTTTCCACTTTTGGTGTTCTTCCAGCGTTAAAGTGAGGAGGTTTGAAACTGTACACTATTTATTCCTGTTTTCCAAAACCCCTTCGCGAGATCTCGCAAAACCCCTTCACGAGATCTCGCAAAACCCCTTCGCGAGATCTCGCAGTCAATATATCCATTGCATCTTTTTCAAGTTGATTGGTTGTACTTCCTGAATTCTTCTTTAGAACTTCCTTCATCTGCGTCCTGAGGTTGTCCAATAGTGATGATTGATACTGCTGTACCCCAGCAACAATGTCATTCATGCCTTTCTGAAAATGAGAGATCGAAAGTGATGTGATCAATCTTTGATGTTGGAACACATTATCATGATCACTGTAGCTTTATGTGATATACAGTTTTGCTTATGACATAGACACAACAGTAAAGTGGATAACCACTAAGACTGAACTCGGCCATCAGTGAACCACTATTAACTGCTAACTGTGTACAATAAGTAGCCAAATACCGTGCTCTGTTCTCATGTGTAAGGAAGCATCTTACCTGTGACAGACGATGCTTGGATCGGGCATTGATAACAAAGGCAGTGGCATGTGTTGTCAGATCCTACAATACAAAATGTAGTAACTTGACATTTGCAGGTATAACATTACTCACTGTTACAGAAATATATAACCATTAAATGTATGCACATCTGATGATAAAAAACTGGTGAGATGTGGTGAGCAAAGATAGATAATTTAATATTTTGTAACTCTGACCAAAACATATCAAACATTAGTATTCCAACAAGACAACACCCAAATCGTGACAGTATTGGAACAGCCAGACACAACGCATCGTCGAACCATCTCTACGCGTGACAAATCCCTTCTGTCCCTGTCTGGCTCAATGGGAGCAGAATAAATATGGCCCTTTGTGACGCACTTCCGCCTTCGTCCCGAAAAAGGAAACTGAGTGATGGACTTTTCCCGCGATATTCGAAATTATTGATATTTATCAATACGGTATCGCAAATTCATTTTTAAACTGATGGTTCGAGATGACTAGTAGCCCAACATTGCATTGCACAACAGTAGGTGGGAGGGTGTCACAACCACTTTAAATCATATGTAAGACCTTTTAAGGCCTTCAATTCTAATTACCAAATGTAAGACTATTTAAGACTCGGCAGGAACCCTGAGTTTGAAATATTCAGTCAGTAAAAGCATCATGTAGCTTCAGAAAACTGAAAAATATTAGTGTTTGGGAGTTTAAATATAAATATTCATTTGTTGTATTTTTAATATAATTTATTTAAAGCATGTCATGTTATGAATATAAGATGAGTTTCAGGTGTTTAAGATGAGTGAATTATGCAGTGTAGGATTGTCTGGGTGTGACCCTAGATAACAACCTGTCCTTCACTGCAAACATCGCTGCCACAACCCGCTGCTGCAGATACACGCTTTACAACATCAGGAGGATACGTCCCCTCCTGACCCAGAAAGCAACGCAGGTTCTGGCCCAGGCTCTCGTCATCTCACGCCTAGACTACTGCAACTCCCTCCTGGCTGGTCTACCTGCATGTGACATCCGACCTCTGCAGCTCATCCAGAATGCAGCGGCTCGTCTGGTCTTCAACGTTCCTACATTTTCCCACACCACGCCGCTCCTCCGCTCCCTTCACTGGCTTCCAGTAACTGCTAGAATCCACTTCAAGACACTGGTACATGCGTACCATGCTGTGAATGGAACTGGCCCTTCCTACATCCAGGACATGGTTAAACCATACACCCCAGCACGTGCACTCCGCTCTGCATCCGCCAAACGGCTCGCTGCACCCTCACTGCGAGGGGGACCCAAGTTCCCATCAGCAAAAACACGTGGGTTTGCTATCCTGGCTCCAAAATGGTGGAATGAGCTCCCCATTGACATCAGGACAGCAGAAAGCTTACACATCTTCCGGCGCAGACTGAAAACTCATCTCTTTCGACTCCACTTCGAGCGATAGAATTACTAACAAAGAATTGCTAACAAAGCACTTATATACTAACAAAGGACTGGCTTATCTAAAGCCAGTTGAGTAGCACTTGAAATGTTTTAGCTCTATGAAACCTGATGTACTTATATGATTCTGTTTTCTTCAAGTTTGTATCTTCCTGGTCGAATGCACTTATTGTAAGTCGCTTTGGATAAAAGCGTCAGCTAAATGTAATGTAATGTTAGCATTAAGATACTCAGTGAGGATCAGTGTGATATCAGCCTGATGTCTGCAGCTCAGAGTCAACACAACTCTCTTCATCTCAGCACAGAAGTAAAAGATGGAGAACTGACCTGAGAGTCTCCAGTCTGCAGTCTGGACTCTCCAGAAGATCACTCAGCAGCTTCACTTCATAATCCTGCAGCTTGTTGCTACTCAGGTCCAGATCTCTCAGGTGGGAGGGGTTAGACTTCAGAGCTGAGGCTAGATAAAAACAGCTCATCCCTGACAAGCTGCAGTCCTTAAGTCTGAATAAAGAAAACATGAAGTAACTTTAGAAAACAAAGTTCCTATTTGAAATATCTCCAGGTTTAATAATCTGTTCAGAGATGAAGAAGGTTAGAAAGGGGAGACTCCAAACAGGTAAAAACTGTTAGAGACAAACAGTGAAAAGATCTCTCATTAATATTAAAGACAACGTGCTTCTACTTCAATAATAAAGAGGTGACTTCACATCTGAAGCTCTGCTCCATCTACACTAACTCATGATGTGCAGCCAGACCAATAAAACCCACAGAAACTGATTCAACTCAAGATCACAACGTTCACAAAGATGACAAATATTTCAGGATGAGTTTTGAAGAAATGTGAAGAAAAACCTCCAGAATATTTATATTGGAATAGTGGAGTCATCAAATCACAGCATCTTCAGCGTAGTGGCAATTTGAACTGTTCCAATGTCCTATATCCTTTGCCATTACTTCACAGAAGGGTTTAGAGTGATCCTGACGCAGACACAAACATATGGATTTCCGGTCTTTTGCTGCAGTTTAGAATGGTGTTTTATTGCTTTACATACTAAGGTTTAAGAATGGATGAGAAACAAACGGTGCAATCACCGCTAAATGCACTTTAACACGGGGGTATCTTCTCTTGCACTTTATATGTCGTAGCTGCTATATTGTATTGCCATGTGGTAAATACTTGTGTATGCTGCTCTTGCTCTTTTGCACTTTTTGCATATCATGTATTTGTTTTTGCTATGTATATAAAAAAAGTTAAAGCAAAGTCTCATACATGCAGTATAAGACCATTGTGTTCAACAGTGATGTATCGGTCGCGGTCATGCAGGGCGGATTCAGTTTTCAAATGGGAGTCTTTCATTTCAATGACATTTCTTAATTTAGACTGGTAGAACAATTGCAGGGTTACTTTAACTAGTAATTGTAATGGAATACATTTGTTAAAGTAAACCATTTTAAATGTAGGTGTCACAATATAAAAGTTATGTAAGATTATTACTTTTGGATTACTTCAATGTGCCGCTCCGATGACCGTTTATTTTTTATTTACTTCTCAGGCTATGGTTTGGCGCAGTATGGTGATGTACGGAGCCCCCTAGGGGACATGGAGAAGAAAAAAAAATTGGTTGAAAAACAAAAAACCATTTTGCGAGATCTCGCCGTAGTTTGGACAACCCTGATGTAGTATGAGCAGCAATGTACTATTGATGTGTGAAGGGGTTGGTTGCACTACATTGTAATTTAAAATAGTTTGATATAAAAAAAGCCTGAAAAATATTTTAAAGCATATTTATTCAAAATAAGTGTTATACTGTAACAGCAATATAACAATTTATGTGTTAAGAGATTTTGGTAGCACTACATCTTAAAAAAATGAAGTTATTGAGTTTTTCTACGAGTATATATTTTCGGCGTTGCAGTTTGTAGACGGTCCCTAAGCACTCCTCTCTCCTCCAGCTGCAGATTGTGACCAATTCTTGATGTTTAGCTCGGATGACGGCGCGTATCGAACTGTTCTGATAAAAACGACTCTGTAGCTCATTTTCTACCTTGCTATGATTGTAAAGTCATGTTGTTTGTATTCTTACAACGTTATATTCATGAGTTATTGATCCGCGAAATTCGAATCTGTCAATAACTCAATCATCAATCAATGTTTATTTATATAGCCCAATATCACAAATGTTACATTTGTCTCAGTGGACTTCACAGTTTGTACAGAATATCAGTAGACAATACGACACCCTCTGTCCTTAGACCCTCACATCGTACAAGGAAAAACTTCCAGAAAAAGGAAAAACCCCACAGTTTAAAGGGGAAAAAAAATGGGAGAAACCTCAGGGAGAGCAACAGAGGAGGGATCCCTCTCCCAGGACGGACAGACGTGCAATAGATGCCGTGTGTAAATTGAGAAGATAATACATTTACAACATAGGTGGGGTGGTGTACATTTTGTATAAGTTTCCTCCCTTACATGCAGACAAGCTATCGAGTTAAGTATTGGTGGAATCTCTTCTTTAAATTTGGCTATAGCACTAACAGATAGGTTTCTGCTGCAGGAACTTTTGACTAATGGTTTGTAGTCTAGTAACAGTACTTCAAAAGTTACTAAGAAATGGTCGGATAAAGCAGGATTATGCGGTTCGACTAATAGTTGCTCAATTTCAATACCATAAGTCAGAACAAGGTCGAGAGTGTGATTATAGAAGTGGGTTGGTTTATTTACACTCTGACGGAAACCAATAGAGTCTAATATAGAGTTAAATGCAACAGTAAGGCTATTTTTATCATCGTCAACATGAATATTAAAGTCACCTACGATAATTACTTTATCTGTTTTAAGAACCAAAGTTGATAAAAACTCATTCAGAATTCTTAACAGAATTCTCTAAGGACCTGGTGCACGGTACACTGTAACAAATACGATTGGATGCAAAGTTTTCCAGGTCGGATGCGTAAGACTAAAAACAAGACTTTCAAAGGAGGTATAATTTAATTTTGGTTTAGTATTGATAAGTAAATTTGAGTCAAAGATGGCTGCAACTGCAACTCCACCTCCTCGGCCTGTGCCTCGAGCAATATGAGTATTGATATGGCTGGGTGGAGTGGCTTCATTTATGCTGACATATTCTTCATGTCTCAACCAAGTTTCAGTGAGACAGCAAATATCAATATTATAATCTGATATTAAATCATTTACCAATATTGCTTTAGATGCTAGAGATCTTATATTTAAGAGACCACATCTAATCTTCCTGTTTTGTTGCACTGTAGTAGTTGTTACATTTACTTTTATTAGGTTATTATGTATGACACCTCTATTAGGCTTCATCTTAAATTGTCCTTGGGCAGACACACACACCGTTAATATTGGGTATTTTATTGGGTTCGGGATTCCTATGGATGACTGCCCAGGAGAGAGCGCAGAGAAGCGTGTAAGACTGCGACTCCGCCTCCTGGTCTTAACTCCAGTTTGTCATGGATTAAGTCCACAAAGCCCTGAAATGTTTGCCGAAATGAGATGTGCACCTTCCAAAGTAGGATGAATGCCGTCTCTCTTAATCAGACCAGGTTTTCCCCAGAAGGCTGTCCAATTATTTACGAAGCCCACATCGTTTGCTGGGCACCACCAAGACAACCAGCGCTGAAATGATGATATGCGGCTATACATGTCGTCATTGATCAGATTGGGGAGGGGACCAGAGAAAATTACGGTGTCCGACATTGTTTTAGCATATCTACACACCGACGCCACATTAAGTTTAGTGCATTCTGATTGGCGTAAACGAACATCATTACCACCGACGTGAATAACAATCCTACTGTATTTACGTTTATTTTTAGCCAGCAGTTTAAGATGCGCCTCAACGTCGCCCGCTCTGGCCCCCGGAATGCATGTGACTGTGGAGGCTTTGGTCTCTAAATTCACGTATCTCATAATAGAGCTACCAATAACCAGAGTTGACTCCTCAGCGGGTGCCTCGCTGAGTGGGGAAAATTTGTTAGATACGTGAACGGGTTGGTGGGGACCTGTGGGTCTCCTGTAATGCCTCTTCTGAACAGTCACCCAGTCTCCCTGCTGCTCGGGAGTTGTCGGGGGACGGCTAGTAGGAGCTACCTCTTGCCGGTCCGCACCGACTAACATGGGCTTTACTGTAGCTGAGTTACTTTCTAAAATGCGGAGCCGGGCTTCTATGGCTATGATTCCCGCCTCCAACCTAACAACTATACTACATTTAACACATGTATCGGTACCAGTAAAGGAGGTAGGGAAGTAACCAAACATGAGACAGGTAGAGCAGGAAATAGCACCCGAGGGTGGGGAAGGAGCCATGGCTAGCTATCAAGCTAAAGTAGCTACCGTTAGTAAACCCGAAAAGAGTGTAGGCAACTGTGGAGTTACAGTCGCTAAGAGAAGGAGAGTTGTGGGTGCTTAAGCTGTAGTAACGTGTGATTACAACGTCAGGCAGTTGCCGTGATCAAGAGTTTTAAAACGATCGATTAAGATAATATAAGCTATCAGCAGCAGAACAGGCACACAGGATACCCAGAGGTGACAACCGGAAGTTACAACACGCTTACCGCAACAGTGAGGGTCCGTGTAGGGTCCGTGATTATGACCGACTCAATCTCGCAAAACATCTCGCGAGATCTCGCGAGATCTCGCGCGAGATCTTTTGCGAGATCTCGCAAAACATCTCGCGAGATCTCGCAAAACATCTCGCGAGATCTCGCAAAACATCTCGCGAGATCTCGCGAGATCTCGCAAAACATCTCGCGAGATCTCGCAAAACATCTCGCGAGATCTCGCGAGATCTCGCAAAACATCTCGCGAGATCTCGCGAGATCTCGCAAAACATCTCGCGAGATCTCGCGAGATCTCGCAAAACATCTCGCGAGATCTCGCAAAACATCTCGCGAGATCTCGCAAAACATCTCGCGAGATCTCGCAAAACATCTCGCGAGATCTCGCAAAACATCTCGCGAGATCTCGCAAAACATCTCGCGAGATCTCGCAAAACATCTCGCGAGATCTCGCGAGATCTCGCAAAACATCTCGCGAGATCTCGCAAAACATCTCGCGAGATCTCGCAAGATCTCGCAAAACATCTCGCGAGATCTCGCGAGATCTCGCAAAACATCTCGCGAGATCTCGCAAAACATCTCGCGAGATCTCGCAAACATCTCGCGAGATCTCGCAAAACATCTCGCGAGATCTCGCAAAACATCTCGCGAGATCTCGCGAGATCTCGCAAAACATCTCGCAAAACATCTCGCGAGATCTCGCAAAACATCTCGCGAGATCTCGCAAAACATCTCGCGAGATCTCGCGAGATCTCGCAAAACATCTCGCGAGATCTCGCGAGATCTCGCAAAACATCTCGCGAGATCTCGCTAAACATCTCGCGAGATCTCGCAAAACATCTCGCGAGATCTCGCGAGATCTCGCAAACATCTCGCGAGATCTCGCAAAACATCTCGCGAGATCTCGCAAAACATCTCGCGAGATCTCGCAAAACATCTCGCGAGATCTCGCGAGATCTCGCAAAACATCTCGCGAGATCTCGCGAGATCTCGCAAAACATCTCGCGAGATCTCGCAAAACATCTCGCGAGATCTCGCAAAACATCTCGCGAGATCTCGCAAAACATCTCGCGAGATCTCGCGAGATCTCGCAAAACATCTCGCGAGATCTCGCGAGATCTCGCAAAACATCTCGCGAGATCTCGCGAGATCTCGCGAGATCTCGCAAAAGGTCTCGCGAGATCTCGCAAAACATCTCGCGAGATCTCGCAAAAGGTCTCGCGAGATCTCGCAAAAGGTCTCGCGAGATCTCGCAAAAGGTCTCGCGAGATCTCGCAAAAGGTCTCGCGAGATCTCGCAAAAGGTCTCGCGAGATCTCGCAAAACGTCTCGCGAGATCTCGCAAAACGTCTCGCGAGATCTCGCAAAAATCTCGCGAGATCTCGCAAAACATCTCGCGAGATCTCGCAAAACATCTCGCGAGATCTCGCAAAACATCTCGCGAGATCTCGCAAAACATCTCGCGAGATCTCGCAAAACATCTCGCGAGATCTCGCGAGATCTCGCAAAACATCTCGCGAGATCTCGCAAAACATCTCGCGAGATCTCGCAAAACATCTCGCGAGATCTCGCAAAACATCTCGCGAGATCTCGCAAAACATCTCGCGAGATCTCGCAAAACATCTCGCGAGATCTCGCAAAACATCTCGCGAGATCTCGCGAGATCTCGCAAAACATCTCGCGAGATCTCGCAAAACATCTCGCGAGATCTCGCAAAACATCTCGCGAGATCTCGCAAAACATCTCGCGAGATCTCGCAAACATCTCGCGAGATCTCGCAAAACATCTCGCGAGATCTCGCAAAACATCTCGCGAGATCTCGCAAAACATCTCGCGAGATCTCGCAAAACATCTCGCGAGATCTCGCGAGATCTCGCAAAACATCTCGCGAGATCTCGCAAAACATCTCGCGAGATCTCGCAAAACATCTCGCGAGATCTCGCAAAACATCTCGCGAGATCTCGCGAGATCTCGCAAAACATCTCGCGAGATCTCGCAAAACATCTCGCGAGATCTCGCGAGATCTCGCAAAACATCTCGCGAGATCTCGCAAAACATCTCGCGAGATCTCGCGAGATCTCGCAAAACATCTCGCGAGATCTCGCAAAACATCTCGCGAGATCTCGCGAGATCTCGCAAAACATCTCGCGAGATCTCGCAAAACATCTCGCGAGATCTCGCGAGATCTCGCGAGATCTCGCGAGACATCTCGCGAGATCTCGCAAAACATCTCGCGAGATCTCGCGAGACATCTCGCGAGATCTCGCAAAACATCTCGCGAGATCTCGCAAAACATCTCGCGAGATCTCGCGAGATCTCGCAAAACATCTCGCGAGATCTCGCAAAACATCTCGCGAGATCTCGCGAGATCTCGCGAGATCTCGCGAGATCTCGCAAAACATCTCGCGAGATCTCGCAAAACATCTCGCGAGATCTCGCAAAACATCTCGCGAGATCTCGCAAAACATCTCGCGAGATCTCGCAAAAACATCTCGCGAGATCTCGCAAAACATCTCGCAAAACATCTCGCGAGATCTCGCAAAACATCTCGCGAGATCTCGCAAAACATCTCGCGAGATCTCGCGAGATCTCGCAAAACATCTCGCGAGATCTCGCAAAACATCTCGCGAGATCTCGCAAAACATCTCGCGAGATCTCGCGAGATCTCGCAAAACATCTCGCGAGATCTCGCGAGATCTCGCAAAACATCTCGCGAGATCTCGCGAGATCTCGCAAAACATCTCGCGAGATCTCGCGAGATCTCGCAAAACATCTCGCGAGATCTCGCAAAACATCTCGCGAGATCTCGCGAGATCTCGCAAAAGGTCTCGCGAGATCTCGCAAAACATCTCGCGAGATCTCGCAAAAGGTCTCGCGAGATCTCGCAAAAGGTCTCGCGAGATCTCGCAAAAGGTCTCGCGAGATCTCGCGAGATCTCGCAAAACATCTCGCGAGATCTCGCAAAACGTCTCGCGAGATCTCGCAAAACATCTCGCGAGATCTCGCAAAACATCTCGCGAGATCTCGCAAAACATCTCGCGAGATCTCGCGAGATCTCGCAAAACATCTCGCGAGATCTCGCAAAACATCTCGCGAGATCTCGCGAGATCTCGCAAAACCTCGCGAGATCTCGCAAAACATCTCGCGAGATCTCGCAAAAGGTCTCGCGAGATCTCGCAAAACATCTCGCGAGATCTCGCAAAGGTCTCGCGAGATCTCGCAAAAGGTCTCGCGAGATCTCGCAAAAGGTCTCGCGAGATCTCGCAAAAGGTCTCGCGAGATCTCGCAAAAGGTCTCGCGAGATCTCGCAAAACGTCTCGCGAGATCTCGCAAAACGTCTCGCGAGATCTCGCAAAACATCTCGCGAGATCTCGCAAAACATCTCGCGAGATCTCGCGAGATCTCGCAAAACATCTCGCGAGATCTCGCAAAACATCTCGCGAGATCTCGCGAGATCTCGCAAAACATCTCGCGAGATCTCGCAAAACATCTCGCGAGATCTCGCAAACATCTCGCGAGATCTCGCAAAACATCTCGCGAGATCTCGCAAAACATCTCGCGAGATCTCGCAAAACATCTCGCGAGATCTCGCGAGATCTCGCAAAACATCTCGCGAGATCTCGCAAAACATCTCGCGAGATCTCGCAAAACATCTCGCGAGATCTCGCAAAACATCTCGCGAGATCTCGCAAAACATCTCGCGAGATCTCGCAAAACATCTCGCGAGATCTCGCAAAACATCTCGCGAGATCTCGCGAGATCTCGCAAAACATCTCGCGAGATCTCGCAAAACATCTCGCGAGATCTCGCAAAACATCTCGCGAGATCTCGCAAAACATCTCGCGAGATCTCGCGAGATCTCGCAAAACATCTCGCGAGATCTCGCAAAACATCTCGCGAGATCTCGCAAAACATCTCGCGAGATCTCGCAAAACATCTCGCGAGATCTCGCGAGATCTCGCAAAACATCTCGCGAGATCTCGCAAAACATCTCGCGAGATCTCGCAAAACATCTCGCGAGATCTCGCAAAACATCTCGCGAGATCTCGCAAAACATCTCGCGAGATCTCGCAAAACATCTCGCGAGATCTCGCGAGATCTCGCAAAAGGTCTCGCGAGATCTCGCAAAACATCTCGCGAGATCTCGCGAGATCTCGCAAAACATCTCGCGAGATCTCGCGAGATCTCGCAAAACATCTCGCGAGATCTCGCAAAACATCTCGCGAGATCTCGCGAGATCTCGCAAAAGGTCTCGCAAAGGTCGCAAAACACAAAAGGTCTCGCAAGGTCTCGCGAGATGTTTTGCGAGATCTCGCGAGATCTCGCAAAACATCTCGCGAGATCTCGCAAAACATCTCGCGAGATCTCGCGAGATCTCGCAAGATCTCGCAAAACATCTCGCGAGATCTCGCGAGATCTCGCAAAACATCTCGCGAGATCTCGCAAAACATCTGCGAGATCTCGCAAAACATCTCGCGAGATCTCGCAAAACATCTCGCGAGATCTCGCAAAACATCTCGCGAGATCTCGCGAGATCTCGCAAAACATCTCGCGAGATCTCGCGAGATCTCGCAAAACATCTCGCGAGATCTCGCGAGATCTCGCAAAACATCTCGCGAGATCTCGCAAAACATCTCGCGAGATCTCGCAAAACATCTCGCGAGATCTCGCGAGATCTCGCAAAACATCTCGCGAGATCTCGCAAAACATCTCGCGAGATCTCGCAAAACATCTCGCGAGATCTCGCGAGATCTCGCCAACCCTCTCGCGAGATCTCGCGAGATCTCGCACAACATCTCGAGATCTCGCAAAACATCTCGCGAGATCTCGCAAAACATCTCGCGAGATCTCGCGAGATCTCGCAAAACATCTCGCGAGATCTCGCAAAACATCTCGCGAGATCTCGCGAGATCTCGCAAAACATCTCGTGAGATCTCGCGAGATCTCGCAAAACATCTCGCGAGATCTCGCAAAACGTCTCGCGAGATCTTGCAAAACATCTCGCGAGATCTCGCGAGATCTCGCAAAACATCTCGCGAGATCTCGCGAGATCTCGCAAAACATCTCGCGAGATCTCGCAAAACATCTCGCGAGATCTCGCAAAACATCTCGCGAGATCTCGCAAAACATCTCGCGAGATCTCGCAAAACATCTCGCGAGATCTCGCAAAACATCTCGCGAGATCTCGCAAAACATCTCGCGAGATCTCGCGAGATCTCGCAAAACATCTCGCGAGATCTCGCAAAACATCTCGCGAGATCTCGCAAAACATCTCGCGAGATCTCGCAAAACATCTCGCGAGATCTCGCGAGATCTCGCAAAACATCTCGCGAGATCTCGCAAAACATCTCGCGAGATCTCGCAAAACATCTCGCGAGATCTCGCGAGATCTCGCAAAACATCTCGCGAGATCTCGCAAAACATCTCGCGAGATCTCGCAAAACATCTCGCGAGATCTCGCAAAACATCTCGCGAGATCTCGCAAAACATCTCGCGAGATCTCGCAAAACATCTCGCGAGATCTCGCAAAACATCTCGCGAGATCTCGCGAGATCTCGCAAAACATCTCGCGAGATCTCGCGAGATCTCGCAAAAACATCTCGCGAGATCTCGCAAAAACATCTCGCGAGATCTCGCAAAACATCTCGCGAGATCTCGCGAGATCTCGCAAAACATCTCGCGAGATCTCGCAAAAGGTCTCGCGAGATCTCGCGAGATCTCGCGAGATCTCGCAAAACATCTCGCGAGATCTCGCAAAACATCTCGCGAGATCTCGCAAAACATCTCGCGAGATCTCGCGAGATCTCGCAAAACATCTCGCGAGATCTCGCAAAACATCTCGCGAGATCTCGCAAAACATCTCGCGAGATCTCGCAAAACATCTCGCGAGATCTCGCAAAACATCTCGCGAGATCTCGCAAAACATCTCGCGAGATCTCGCGAGATCTCGCAAAACATCTCGCGAGATCTCGCGAGATCTCGCAAAACATCTCGCGAGATCTCGCGAGATCTCGCAAAACATCTCGCGAGATCTCGCAACACATCTCGCGAGATCTCGCAAAACATCTCGCGAGATCTCGCGAGATCTCGCAAAACATCTCGCGAGATCTCGCAAAACATCTCGCGAGATCTCGCAAAACATCTCGCGAGATCTCGCAAAACATCTCGCGAGATCTCGCAAAACATCTCGCGAGATCTCGCGAGATCTCGCAAAAGGTCTCGCGAGATCTCGCAAAACATCTCGCGAGATCTCGCGAGATCTCGCAAAACATCTCGCGAGATCTCGCGAGATCTCGCAAAACATCTCGCGAGATCTCGCGAGATCTCGCAAAACATCTCGCGAGATCTCGCAAAACATCTCGCGAGATCTCGCGAGATCTCGCAAAACATCTCGCGAGATCTCGCAAAACATCTCGCGAGATCTCGCAAAACATCTCGCGAGATCTCGCGAGATCTCGCAAAACATCTCGCGAGATCTCGCAAAAGGTCTCGCGAGATCTCGCAAAACATCTCGCGAGATCTCGCGAGATCTCGCAAAACATCTCGCGAGATCTCGCGAGATCTCGCAAAACATCTCGCGAGATCTCGCGAGATCTCGCAAAACATCTCGCGAGATCTCGCAAAACATCTCGCGAGATCTCGCGAGATCTCGCAAAACATCTCGCGAGATCTCGCGAGATCTCGCAAAACATCTCGCGAGATCTCGCGAGATCTCGCAAAACATCTCGCGAGATCTCGCAAAACGTCTCGCGAGATCTCGCGAGATCTTGCAAAACATCTCGCGAGATCTCGCAAAACATCTCGTGAGATCTCGCGAGATCTCGCAAAACATCTCGCGAGATCTCGCAAAACGTCTCGCGAGATCTTGCAAAACATCTCGCGAGATCTCGCGAGATCTCGCAAAACATCTCGCGAGATCTCGCGAGATCTCGCAAAACATCTCGCGAGATCTCGCAAAACATCTCGCGAGATCTCGCAAAACATCTCGCGAGATCTCGCAAAACATCTCGCGAGATCTCGCAAAACATCTCGCGAGATCTCGCAAAACATCTCGCGAGATCTCGCGAGATCTCGCAAAACATCTCGCGAGATCTCGCAAAACATCTCGCGAGATCTCGCAAAACATCTCGCGAGATCTCGCAAAACATCTCGCGAGATCTCGCAAAACATCTCGCGAGATCTCGCAAAACATCTCGCGAGATCTCGCAAAACATCTCGCGAGATCTCGCAAAACATCTCGCGAGATCTCGCGAGATCTCGCAAAACATCTCGCGAGATCTCGCGAGATCTCGCAAAAACATCTCGCGAGATCTCGCAAAAACATCTCGCGAGATCTCGCAAAAACATCTCGCGAGATCTCGCAAAACATCTCGCGAGATCTCGCAAAACATCTCGCGAGATCTCGCGAGATCTCGCAAAACATCTCGCGAGATCTCGCAAAAGGTCTCGCGAGATCTCGCGAGATCTCGCGAGATCTCGCAAAACATCTCGCGAGATCTCGCAAAACATCTCGCGAGATCTCGCAAAACATCTCGCGAGATCTCGCGAGATCTCGCAAGATCTCGCAAAACATCTCGCGAGATCTCGCAAAACATCTCGCGAGATCTCGCAAAACATCTCGCGAGATCTCGCAAAACATCTCGCGAGATCTCGCAAAACATCTCGCGAGATCTCGCAAAACATCTCGCGAGATCTCGCGAGATCTCGCAAAACATCTCGCGAGATCTCGCGAGATCTCGCAAAACATCTCGCGAGATCTCGCGAGATCTCGCAAAACATCTCGCGAGATCTCGCAAAACATCTCGCGAGATCTCGCAAAACATCTCGCGAGATCTCGCGAGATCTCGCAAAACATCTCGCGAGATCTCGCAAAACATCTCGCGAGATCTCGCAAAACATCTCGCGAGATCTCGCAAAACATCTCGCGAGATCTCGCAAAACATCTCGCGAGATCTCGCGAGATCTCGCAAAAGGTCTCGCGAGATCTCGCAAAACATCTCGCGAGATCTCGCGAGATCTCGCAAAACATCTCGCGAGATCTCGCGAGATCTCGCAAAACATCTCGCGAGATCTCGCAAAACATCTCGCGAGATCTCGCGAGATCTCGCAACACATCTCGCGAGATCTCGCAAAAGGTCTCGCGAGATCTCGCAAAACATCTCGCGAGATCTCGCGAGATCTCGCAAAACATCTCGCGAGATCTCGCGAGATCTCGCAAAACATCTCGCGAGATCTCGCGAGATCTCGCAAAACATCTCGCGAGATCTCGCAAAACATCTCGCGAGATCTCGCGAGATCTCGCAAAACATCTCGCGAGATCTCGCGAGATCTCGCAAAACATCTCGCGAGATCTCGCAAAACGTCTCGCGAGATCTCGCGAGATCTTGCAAAACATCTCGCGAGATCTCGCAAAACATCTCGCGAGATCTCGCGAGATCTCGCAAAACATCTCGCGAGATCTCGCAAAACATCTCGCGAGATCTCGCGAGATCTCGCAAAACATCTCGCGAGATCTCGCGAGATCTCGCAAAACATCTCGCGAGATCTCGCAAAACATCTCGCGAGATCTCGCGAGATCTCGCAAAACATCTCGCGAGATCTCGCGAGATCTCGCAAAACATCTCGCGAGATCTCGCAAAACGTCTCGCGAGATCTCGCGAGATCTTGCAAAACATCTCGCGAGATCTCGCAAAACATCTCGCGAGATCTCGCGAGATCTCGCAAAACATCTCGCGAGATCTCGCAAAACATCTCGCGAGATCTCGCAAAACATCTCGCGAGATCTCGCAAAACATCTCGCGAGATCTCGCAAAACATCTCGCGAGATCTCGCGAGATCTCGCAAAACATCTCGCGAGATCTCGCGAGATCTCGCAAAACATCTCGCGAGATCTCGCAAAACATCTCGCGAGATGTTTTGCGAGATCTCGCGAGATCTCGCAAAACATCTCGCGAGATCTCGCAAAACATCTCGCGAGATCTCGCGAGATCTCGCAAGATCTCGCAAAACATCTCGCGAGATCTCGCGAGATCTCGCAAAACATCTCGCGAGATCTCGCAAAACATCTCGCGAGATCTCGCAAAACATCTCGCGAGATCTCGCAAAACATCTCGCGAGATCTCGCAAAACATCTCGCGAGATCTCGCGAGATCTCGCAAAACATCTCGCGAGATCTCGCGAGATCTCGCAAAACATCTCGCGAGATCTCGCAAAACGTCTCGCGAGATCTCGCGAGATCTTGCAAAACATCTCGCGAGATCTCGCAAAACATCTCGCGAGATCTCGCGAGATCTCGCAAAACATCTCGCGAGATCTCGCAAAACATCTCGCGAGATCTCGCAAAACATCTCGCGAGATCTCGCAAAACATCTCGCGAGATCTCGCAAAACATCTCGCGAGATCTCGCGAGATCTCGCAAAACATCTCGCGAGATCTCGCGAGATCTCGCAAAACATCTCGCGAGATCTCGCAAAACATCTCGCGAGATGTTTTGCGAGATCTCGCGAGATCTCGCAAAACATCTCGCGAGATCTCGCAAAACATCTCGCGAGATCTCGCGAGATCTCGCAAGATCTCGCAAAACATCTCGCGAGATCTCGCGAGATCTCGCAAAACATCTCGCGAGATCTCGCAAAACATCTCGCGAGATCTCGCAAAACATCTCGCGAGATCTCGCAAAACATCTCGCGAGATCTCGCAAAACATCTCGCGAGATCTCGCAAAACATCTCGCGAGATCTCGCGAGATCTCGCAAAACATCTCGCGAGATCTCGCGAGATCTCGCAAAACATCTCGCGAGATCTCGCGAGATCTCGCAAAAACATCTCGCGAGATCTCGCAAAACATCTCGCGAGATCTCGCAAAACATCTCGCGAGATCTCGCAAAACATCTCGCGAGATCTCGCGAGATCTCGCAAAACATCTCGCGAGATCTCGCAAAACATCTCGCGAGATCTCGCAAAACATCTCGCGAGATCTCGCGAGATCTCGCAAAACATCTCGCGAGATCTCGCGAGATCTCGCAAAACATCTCGAGATCTCGCAAAACATCTCGCGAGATCTCGCAAAACATCTCGCGAGATCTCGCGAGATCTCGCAAAACATCTCGCGAGATCTCGCAAAACATCTCGCGAGATCTCGCGAGATCTCGCAAAACATCTCGTGAGATCTCGCGAGATCTCGCAAAACATCTCGCGAGATCTCGCAAAACGTCTCGCGAGATCTTGCAAAACATCTCGCGAGATCTCGCGAGATCTCGCAAAACATCTCGCGAGATCTCGCGAGATCTCGCAAAACATCTCGCGAGATCTCGCAAAACATCTCGCGAGATCTCGCAAAACATCTCGCGAGATCTCGCAAAACATCTCGCGAGATCTCGCAAAACATCTCGCGAGATCTCGCAAAACATCTCGCGAGATCTCGCGAGATCTCGCAAAACATCTCGCGAGATCTCGCAAAACATCTCGCGAGATCTCGCAAAACATCTCGCGAGATCTCGCGAGATCTCGCAAAACATCTCGCGAGATCTCGCAAAACATCTCGCGAGATCTCGCAAAACATCTCGCGAGATCTCGCGAGATCTCGCAAAACATCTCGCGAGATCTCGCAAAACATCTCGCGAGATCTCGCAAAACATCTCGCGAGATCTCGCAAAACATCTCGCGAGATCTCGCAAAACATCTCGCGAGATCTCGCAAAACATCTCGCGAGATCTCGCAAAACATCTCGCGAGATCTCGCGAGATCTCGCAAAACATCTCGCGAGATCTCGCGAGATCTCGCAAAAACATCTCGCGAGATCTCGCAAAAAACATCTCGCGAGATCTCGCAAAACATCTCGCGAGATCTCGCGAGATCTCGCAAAACATCTCGCGAGATCTCGCAAAAGGTCTCGCGAGATCTCGCGAGATCTCGCGAGATCTCGCAAAACATCTCGCGAGATCTCGCAAAACATCTCGCGAGATCTCGCAAAACATCTCGCGAGATCTCGCGAGATCTCGCAAAACATCTCGCGAGATCTCGCAAAACATCTCGCGAGATCTCGCAAAACATCTCGCGAGATCTCGCAAAACATCTCGCGAGATCTCGCAAAACATCTTGCGAGATCTCGCGAGATCTCGCAAAACATCTCGCGAGATCTCGCGAGATCTCGCAAAACATCTCGCGAGATCTCGCGAGATCTCGCAAAACATCTCGCGAGATCTCGCAAAACATCTCGCGAGATCTCGCAAAACATCTCGCGAGATCTCGCGAGATCTCGCAAAACATCTCGCGAGATCTCGCAAAACATCTCGCGAGATCTCGCAAAACATCTCGCGAGATCTCGCGAGATCTCGCAAAACATCTCGCGAGATCTCGCAAAACATCTCGCGAGATCTCGCAAAACATCTCGCGAGATCTCGCGAGATCTCGCAAAACATCTCGCGAGATCTCGCAAAACATCTCGCGAGATCTCGCAAAACATCTCGCGAGATCTCGCAAAACATCTCGCGAGATCTCGCAAAACATCTCGCGAGATCTCGCGAGATCTCGCAAAACATCTCGCGAGATCTCGCGAGATCTCGCAAGATCTCGCAAAACATCTCGCGAGATCTCGCAAAACATCTCGCGAGATCTCGCGAGATCTCGCAAAACATCTCGCGAGATCTCGCAAAACATCTCGCGAGATCTCGCAAAACATCTCGCGAGATCTCGCGACATCTCGCGAGATCTCGCGAGATCTCGCAAAACATCTCGCGAGATCTCGCAAAACATCTCGCGAGATCTCGCAAAACATCTCGCGAGATCTCGCGAGATCTCGCAAAACATCTCGCGAGATCTCGCGACATCTCGCGAGATCTCGCGAGATCTCGCGAGATCTCGCAAAACATCTCGCGAGATCTCGCAAAACATCTCGCGAGATCTCGCGAGATCTCGCAAAACATCTCGCGAGATCTCGCAAAACATCTCGCGAGATCTCGCAAAACATCTCGCGAGATCTCGCAAAAGATCTCGCGAGATGTTTTGCGAGATTGAGTCGGTCATAATCACGGACCCTACACGGACCCTCACTGTTGCGGTAAGCGTGTTGTA
This sequence comes from Dissostichus eleginoides, assembly GCA_031216635.1. NCBI lineage: Eukaryota > Metazoa > Chordata > Actinopteri > Perciformes > Nototheniidae > Dissostichus > Dissostichus eleginoides. The sequence continues at coordinate 29,644,253 of CM062268.1, read as the reverse complement.
ACTTCCGGTTGTCACCTCTGGGTATCCTGTGTGCCTGTTCTGCTGCTGATAGCTTATATTATCTTAATCGATCGTTTTAAAACTCTTGATCACGGCAACTGCCTGACGTTGTAATCACACGTTACTACAGCTTAAGCACCCACAACTCTCCTTCTCTTAGCGACTGTAACTCCACAGTTGCCTACACTCTTTTCGGGTTTACTAACGGTAGCTACTTTAGCTTGATAGCTAGCCATGGCTCCTTCCCCACCCTCGGGTGCTATTTCCTGCTCTACCTGTCTCATGTTTGGTTACTTCCCTACCTCCTTTACTGGTACCGATACATGTGTTAAATGTAGTATAGTTGTTAGGTTGGAGGCGGGAATCATAGCCATAGAAGCCCGGCTCCGCATTTTAGAAAGTAACTCAGCTACAGTAAAGCCCATGTTAGTCGGTGCGGACCGGCAAGAGGTAGCTCCTACTAGCCGTCCCCCGACAACTCCCGAGCAGCAGGGAGACTGGGTGACTGTTCAGAAGAGGCATTACAGGAGACCCACAGGTCCCCACCAACCCGTTCACGTATCTAACAAATTTTCCCCACTCAGCGAGGCACCCGCTGAGGAGTCAACTCTGGTTATTGGTAGCTCTATTATGAGATACGTGAATTTAGAGACCAAAGCCTCCACAGTCACATGCATTCCGGGGGCCAGAGCGGGCGACGTTGAGGCGCATCTTAAACTGCTGGCTAAAAATAAACGTAAATACAGTAGGATTGTTATTCACGTCGGTGGTAATGATGTTCGTTTACGCCAATCAGAATGCACTAAACTTAATGTGGCGTCGGTGTGTAGATATGCTAAAACAATGTCGGACACCGTAATTTTCTCTGGTCCCCTCCCCAATCTGATCAATGACGACATGTATAGCCGCATATCATCATTTCAGCGCTGGTTGTCTTGGTGGTGCCCAGCAAACGATGTGGGCTTCGTAAATAATTGGACAGCCTTCTGGGGAAAACCTGGTCTGATTAAGAGAGACGGCATTCATCCTACTTTGGAAGGTGCACATCTCATTTCGGCAAACATTTCAGGGCTTTGTGGACTTAATCCATGACAAACTGGAGTTAAGACCAGGAGGCGGAGTCGCAGTCTTACACGCTTCTCTGCGCTCTCTCCTGGGCAGTCATCCATAGGAATCCCGAACCCAATAAAATACCCAATATTAACGGTGTGTGTGTCTGCCCAAGGACAATTTAAGATGAAGCCTAATAGAGGTGTCATACATAATAACCTAATAAAAGTAAATGTAACAACTACTACAGTGCAACAAAACAGGAAGATTAGATGTGGTCTCTTAAATATAAGATCTCTAGCATCTAAAGCAATATTGGTAAATGATTTAATATCAGATTATAATATTGATATTTGCTGTCTCACTGAAACTTGGTTGAGACATGAAGAATATGTCAGCATAAATGAAGCCACTCCACCCAGCCATATCAATACTCATATTGCTCGAGGCACAGGCCGAGGAGGTGGAGTTGCAGTTGCAGCCATCTTTGACTCAAATTTACTTATCAATACTAAACCAAAATTAAATTATACCTCCTTTGAAAGTCTTGTTTTTAGTCTTACGCATCCGACCTGGAAAACTTTGCATCCAATCGTATTTGTTACAGTGTACCGTGCACCAGGTCCTTAGAGAATTCTGTTAAGAATTCTGAATGAGTTTTTATCAACTTTGGTTCTTAAAACAGATAAAGTAATTATCGTAGGTGACTTTAATATTCATGTTGACGATGATAAAAATAGCCTTACTGTTGCATTTAACTCTATATTAGACTCTATTGGTTTCCGTCAGAGTGTAAATAAACCAACCCACTTCTATAATCACACTCTCGACCTTGTTCTGACTTATGGTATTGAAATTGAGCAACTATTAGTCGAACCGCATAATCCTGCTTTATCCGACCATTTCTTAGTAACTTTTGAAGTACTGTTACTAGACTACAAACCATTAGTCAAAAGTTCCTGCAGCAGAAACCTATCTGTTAGTGCTATAGCCAAATTTAAAGAAGAGATTCCACCAATACTTAACTCGATAGCTTGTCTGCATGTAAGGGAGGAAACTTATACAAAATGTACACCACCCCACCTATGTTGTAAATGTATTATCTTCTCAATTTACACACGGCATCTATTGCACGTCTGTCCGTCCTGGGAGAGGGATCCCTCCTCTGTTGCTCTCCCTGAGGTTTCTCCCATTTTTTTTCCCCTTTAAACTGTGGGGTTTTTCCTTTTTCTGGAAGTTTTTCCTTGTACGATGTGAGGGTCTAAGGACAGAGGGTGTCGTATTGTCTACTGATATTCTGTACAAACTGTGAAGTCCACTGAGACAAATGTAACATTTGTGATATTGGGCTATATAAATAAACATTGATTGATTGATTGAGTTATTGACAGATTCGAATTTCGCGGATCAATAACTCATGAATATAACGTTGTAAGAATACAAACAACATGACTTTACAATCATAGCAAGGTAGAAAATGAGCTACAGAGTCGTTTTTATCAGAACAGTTCGATACGCGCCGTCATCCGAGCTAAACATCAAGAATTGGTCACAATCTGCAGCTGGAGGAGAGAGGAGTGCTTAGGGACCGTCTACAAACTGCAACGCCGAAAATATATACTCGTAGAAAAACTCAATAACTTCATTTTTTTAAGATGTAGTGCTACCAAAATCTCTTAACACATAAATTGTTATATTGCTGTTACAGTATAACACTTATTTTGAATAAATATGCTTTAAAATATTTTTCAGGCTTTTTTTATATCAAACTATTTTAAATTACAATGTAGTGCAACCAACCCCTTCACACATCAATAGTACATTGCTGCTCATACTACATCAGGGTTGTCCAAACTACGGCGAGATCTCGCAAAATGGTTTTTTGTTTTTCAACCAATTTTTTTTTCTTCTCCATGTCCCCTAGGGGGCTCCGTACATCACCATACTGCGCCAAACCATAGCCTGAGAAGTAAATAAAAAATAAACGGTCATCGGAGCGGCACATTGAAGTAATCCAAAAGTAATAATCTTACATAACTTTTATATTGTGACACCTACATTTAAAATGGTTTACTTTAACAAATGTATTCCATTACAATTACTAGTTAAAGTAACCCTGCAATTGTTCTACCAGTCTAAATTAAGAAATGTCATTGAAATGAAAGACTCCCATTTGAAAACTGAATCCGCCCTGCATGACCGCGACCGATACATCACTGTTGAACACAATGGTCTTATACTGCATGTATGAGACTTTGCTTTAACTTTTTTTATATACATAGCAAAAACAAATACATGATATGCAAAAAGTGCAAAAGAGCAAGAGCAGCATACACAAGTATTTACCACATGGCAATACAATATAGCAGCTACGACATATAAAGTGCAAGAGAAGATACCCCCGTGTTAAAGTGCATTTAGCGGTGATTGCACGTCTGTTTGTTTCTCATCCATTCTTAAACCTTAGTATGTAAAGCAATAAAACACCATTCTAAACTGCAGCAAAAGACCGGAAATCCATATGTTTGTGTCTGCGTCAGGATCACTCTAAACCCTTCTGTGAAGTAATGGCAAAGGATATAGGACATTGGAACAGTTCAAATTGCCACTACGCTGAAGATGCTGTGATTTGATGACTCCACTATTCCAATATAAATATTCTGGAGGTTTTTCTTCACATTTCTTCAAAACTCATCCTGAAATATTTGTCATCTTTGTGAACGTTGTGATCTTGAGTTGAATCAGTTTCTGTGGGTTTTATTGGTCTGGCTGCACATCATGAGTTAGTGTAGATGGAGCAGAGCTTCAGATGTGAAGTCACCTCTTTATTATTGAAGTAGAAGCACGTTGTCTTTAATATTAATGAGAGATCTTTTCACTGTTTGTCTCTAACAGTTTTTACCTGTTTGGAGTCTCCCCTTTCTAACCTTCTTCATCTCTGAACAGATTATTAAACCTGGAGATATTTCAAATAGGAACTTTGTTTTCTAAAGTTACTTCATGTTTTCTTTATTCAGACTTAAGGACTGCAGCTTGTCAGGGATGAGCTGTTTTTATCTAGCCTCAGCTCTGAAGTCTAACCCCTCCCACCTGAGAGATCTGGACCTGAGTAGCAACAAGCTGCAGGATTATGAAGTGAAGCTGCTGAGTGATCTTCTGGAGAGTCCAGACTGCAGACTGGAGACTCTCAGGTCAGTTCTCCATCTTTTACTTCTGTGCTGAGATGAAGAGAGTTGTGTTGACTCTGAGCTGCAGACATCAGGCTGATATCACACTGATCCTCACTGAGTATCTTAATGCTAACATTACATTACATTTAGCTGACGCTTTTATCCAAAGCGACTTACAATAAGTGCATTCGACCAGGAAGATACAAACTTGAAGAAAACAGAATCATATAAGTACATCAGGTTTCATAGAGCTAAAACATTTCAAGTGCTACTCAACTGGCTTTAGATAAGCCAGTCCTTTGTTAGTATATAAGTGCTTTGTTAGCAATTCTTTGTTAGTAATTCTATCGCTCGAAGTGGAGTCGAAAGAGATGAGTTTTCAGTCTGCGCCGGAAGATGTGTAAGCTTTCTGCTGTCCTGATGTCAATGGGGAGCTCATTCCACCATTTTGGAGCCAGGATAGCAAACCCACGTGTTTTTGCTGATGGGAACTTGGGTCCCCCTCGCAGTGAGGGTGCAGCGAGCCGTTTGGCGGATGCAGAGCGGAGTGCACGTGCTGGGGTGTATGGTTTAACCATGTCCTGGATGTAGGAAGGGCCAGTTCCATTCACAGCATGGTACGCATGTACCAGTGTCTTGAAGTGGATTCTAGCAGTTACTGGAAGCCAGTGAAGGGAGCGGAGGAGCGGCGTGGTGTGGGAAAATGTAGGAACGTTGAAGACCAGACGAGCCGCTGCATTCTGGATGAGCTGCAGAGGTCGGATGTCACATGCAGGTAGACCAGCCAGGAGGGAGTTGCAGTAGTCTAGGCGTGAGATGACGAGAGCCTGGGCCAGAACCTGCGTTGCTTTCTGGGTCAGGAGGGGACGTATCCTCCTGATGTTGTAAAGCGTGTATCTGCAGCAGCGGGTTGTGGCAGCGATGTTTGCAGTGAAGGACAGGTTGTTATCTAGGGTCACACCCAGACAATCCTACACTGCATAATTCACTCATCTTAAACACCTGAAACTCATCTTATATTCATAACATGACATGCTTTAAATAAATTATATTAAAAATACAACAAATGAATATTTATATTTAAACTCCCAAACACTAATATTTTTCAGTTTTCTGAAGCTACATGATGCTTTTACTGACTGAATATTTCAAACTCAGGGTTCCTGCCGAGTCTTAAATAGTCTTACATTTGGTAATTAGAATTGAAGGCCTTAAAAGGTCTTACATATGATTTAAAGTGGTTGTGACACCCTCCCACCTACTGTTGTGCAATGCAATGTTGGGCTACTAGTCATCTCGAACCATCAGTTTAAAAATGAATTTGCGATACCGTATTGATAAATATCAATAATTTCGAATATCGCGGGAAAAGTCCATCACTCAGTTTCCTTTTTCGGGACGAAGGCGGAAGTGCGTCACAAAGGGCCATATTTATTCTGCTCCCATTGAGCCAGACAGGGACAGAAGGGATTTGTCACGCGTAGAGATGGTTCGACGATGCGTTGTGTCTGGCTGTTCCAATACTGTCACGATTTGGGTGTTGTCTTGTTGGAATACTAATGTTTGATATGTTTTGGTCAGAGTTACAAAATATTAAATTATCTATCTTTGCTCACCACATCTCACCAGTTTTTTATCATCAGATGTGCATACATTTAATGGTTATATATTTCTGTAACAGTGAGTAATGTTATACCTGCAAATGTCAAGTTACTACATTTTGTATTGTAGGATCTGACAACACATGCCACTGCCTTTGTTATCAATGCCCGATCCAAGCATCGTCTGTCACAGGTAAGATGCTTCCTTACACATGAGAACAGAGCACGGTATTTGGCTACTTATTGTACACAGTTAGCAGTTAATAGTGGTTCACTGATGGCCGAGTTCAGTCTTAGTGGTTATCCACTTTACTGTTGTGTCTATGTCATAAGCAAAACTGTATATCACATAAAGCTACAGTGATCATGATAATGTGTTCCAACATCAAAGATTGATCACATCACTTTCGATCTCTCATTTTCAGAAAGGCATGAATGACATTGTTGCTGGGGTACAGCAGTATCAATCATCACTATTGGACAACCTCAGGACGCAGATGAAGGAAGTTCTAAAGAAGAATTCAGGAAGTACAACCAATCAACTTGAAAAAGATGCAATGGATATATTTGACAGTTTCATTGACCCCTTTGCTAATGTTTCAACAACATTTCGCCAGAACAGTGTTATTAGGAAGCAGTTTTGTTGTGTGGATGCAGAGGAAATTCCAATTGCTCGAACCCTATGCAGGAAGAAACGTGGAGGATCAACAGATTTTGTCATCAAAGACAAATTATTTTATTATGTACCATTAGTCAAAAGTGTAGAGCAGTTCCTATTACATCCGAGGATTTTGACTATGATTGAAGAGGGACCCCAGAGGTGCAGTGAAGGTTTTTTTCATGACCTTGTTGATGGTTCCCTTTTAAAATCTCATCCCTTATTTTCAGAGAAACCAAATGCACTGCAGATTATTCTGTATACAGACGAAATAGTCATCTGTAATCCACTAGGATCCTTTTCATCAAAGAACAAGTTGTTAATGGTGTACTACACCCTAGGTAATATAAATCCAAAATACAGGTCTAAGCTGGCTGCTATTAGGCTACTTGCGATGGCTAAATCAGCAGACCTCCGTCAATCTGGTGTAGATGTAATATTGAATAGAATAAAGGAAGACATGGATGCATTGTACAGTGGTGTTAAAATTCAAACTATTAACGGGGAGAAAACAATACATGGTGCTATGGCTTCTCTCTGTGGCGACACCCTGGCACAGCATGAACTCGCAGGGTTCAAAGAGGGAGTGGGCTTTGCTTACAGTAAGTGCAGACACTGTGAGTGTTCTTTTGAGGACATGCAGTCACAATTCAACGAGGATGCATATAGTGAAAGAACATTGGAGAATCATGTCAGACAGTGTGATGAAATAGAAAAGGCTAGCACAGACTTGCTTCGCAACAGCCTTAGAACAACATATGGGATCAATCGAAGGAGCAAATTAGTTGACTTCCCATCCTTTGATATTATTCGGCAAACCCCGCAAGACATTATGCATGTCATTCTAGAGGGTATAGCTCCTTTGGAAATTAAATGTGTTTTGAATCATCTTGTTCAGTCAGGAGAGTTAAATCTGGACTCTGTGAATTCAGCTATTCTTGGTTTCCCTTATTCGCCGCTAGATGTTAGAGATCGACCATCCCCAATTTCTCTGAGTACACTTATGTCAACTGATGGTAAACTAAGGCAGTCATCAGGGCAAATGCTTGTCCTGTTGAGGATATTGCCATTTGTTTTGGAACATTTGAAAGTCAATGCATATGTGCAATTGATAATGGACTTAATAGAGATTGTTCAAATAGTGTTTGCACCTGTTCTTACCATTGCAACTGTGTCAAGGTTAAAGTTACTGATTGAAAGTCATTTGAAGCATTGGAAGGAGCTTTTTCCAGACCACAATGTTACACCTAAGCAGCATTACATGATACATTTGCCATCACAGATAGAATCATTGGGTCCCATGGTCAGACATATGTGTATGCGGTTCGAGTCTAAGCATTGTTTATTTAAGCAATGGGCCTCCAAGCTCAATTTTAAAAAGGTATGCAAGTCTTTAATTTGATTAATCAGAACCAAATATATGAAAGCTGCCAAAATGTTGACCCTTCCAAGCACCCCATTTTTTCAAATGAAAAGGAGATGGGTCCTGTATCTGAGGTTAGAGATCTACAATATTTACATGGAAAATTGAGGGACTTCCTAGGTTTCAGTGAAATTAACCACGCTGTATCAATGAAATGGCTTGTGATAAATGGTAATAAATACATTACTGAGAAGTCCTTGATCCTTGCCAATGTACTAAATGGTAATACACCAGAATTTGGACTTGTCAAAAGCATATTTCTTGTTGATTCTAAGCTTTATTGTTTGGAATATCAGCCTTTGCAGTCCATATGCTTTGATAGAAATGTTATGGCTTATCAAGTTGAGGTCCCACACCTTGCACAGGCCACTGAGTTAGTGGATGCCGAAAAGCTGGTAGATTTGACCTCTTATTACACAATCAGCAGAAAGGGCCAAACCTTTGTACAAGTGAAATACTATCTTGGGGATGTAATGGAATTGCACAACAGTTCAAATGACTCATAGTGTGTTTCTTTGATATGATGATGTTGAAGCATAACTTAGCAGGTTTAAATTTAGGACTAAGGTCCTGACTTAGGATATGTTATTAGCAGATACAAATGTTAGCTACTTGGATTCCAGATGCGTTTTGCATTATAGTTGCAGTGTGCCTAAATCATCTGTATCTTTGTATAATACTGGGTCTTTCTTTCAGTTTGTTATAAATGTTAATTACATAACATGTTATCAGCCATTTAGGTGTTTATCACAATGCTGTTTATGTTTGCTAAATGCCCTTGGCCTGAATAATGTTACCTACTTTAACTTTTCAAATGAGATGTTTGCACATAGTGCACAATCACTTTAGCTTGCTGAAGAATAATACATGCTGAAAAGAATGTTCTTAATGCAGTAGTTTGACTTCGCTGGTACTGTTATTTCTGTATACTGCATTTCATATATGGACATACTTAATTGATGTACTGGGTTTTAGACTGACAATAAAACAATGAATTTCATTTGGTCATTATCTGTTTTTAATATGTTAAGAGATGAAAAAGGATAGGATGCTTGCAATAAGATATTCTGACTTTGAAAAAGCAGTTTTCACTTATCAGTGTTGATCTAATACCTTTAGAATTATGGTATTTCTCAATTTAAACATTAATTTACTCAGAATCAGTATTAAAATCTCAAGAACAAGTAATAAAACCTTATTAAGATAATGAAGTAAAAAAACACTTAATGGAAGTGAAATTCACTACCGCTAAAACTTCTTTGTAAGAGGAAATATCTTGGCAGGCAAAATATAAGCATATTTTGTCTTGATTTAAGATATTTCATCTTAGTAAGATTTCAGTTTTTGCAGTGTAGCCTGCACATGAGCTACCCAAACAAATTACAACCTGTGTATAACCTACATTACAAACAAAACAACATACACTCTTGTGGTACATTGTTCACTCTTTTCTCCTTTGCAGCAGAATGCGACACCTTTATTTCCAACAAACGTTTATGCAGAGTTTCTAGTTACGCTGAGAGCAAACAAGTGTTTTGTAACTTTTTTTAAATCAGTGAAGACCTTCTTTTGAGAGTTAAATACTTAATGCTAATGCTAATGCTAAGGAGGGCTTGTTAGTGTGCGCTTGTTAGTGTGCGCTTGCGCGGCGCACCAAAAGCCAAAGAAAGTTACATTTAAAGGTGGGGTAGGTAAGTTTGAGAAACCGGCTCGAGATACACTTTTTGTTATATTCCATGGAATGCTCTTACATCCATAGCAATGAATATCTTCAGTGCTTTGACAAAAAATCCATAAAAACATCTCATCTGTGGAAGCCGTAGCGCTGTGAGCCGGCCCGGCTAAAATAACTGGATGGCCTACCTGCCTGTCAGCCTTCCATCTGTGCACAAACTTATCTCGTGCCCTCATTGGTCATGTGCGCGTTCGTGTGTGTTGGAGGAGGGGCTCTGTAAGGAAGTGGCAGATTTTTTCCGGCTGTGTATTTTCAAATTCTAGCTGGAGCTGGTTTCTCCAAAATTACCTACCCCACCTTTAAGCATTTAAATGAAATATATGACATTAATTAATGTATTTTTATTTGTTTTAAGGTAATTAAAATTACGCTCTACAGTATGAAACTAAGGGCAACAAAGTACGAATTCATATTTATATAAAAATATGTTTGTTTTTTTAATTACCCCAATGTATCAAGCTAATGGTTAAAACAATAAAAGACAAAGATTTAATTAGAATAATTTGGTTCAGAAATGCTGGCGTTAAAGAACAGATTGCAGCTTATTTTCGGATAAGCTTTGAGTGACTCCTTAGTGAAAAACGTATTAAATGAAACGAATTTGGACTTCCTGTTTACATTTTGCACATTCCTACGGTGGCCTCGTAGGACACACTTCCACTATTTTCAATGTATAAAAGCCATCACTTTCCTATTCAGCAGATGGCGACAACGCCCCAAGCAAGACTGGAAACAGTACTCAGATCGTGTACTTGTGTAAAAGTAGGAATACTTTGTCACAAGTAAAAGTCCTGCTATCAAAATGTTGATCAAGTAAAAGTAAAAAAAAAGTATTGGCTGTAGAAGAACGCATAATGGAATGGAACTAGCATTATTTTAATGAATGATATAAAAAGGGATTGTGTTGCTGCAGAGCCACCAAAAGCCAACATAATTATTTGAGACATTACACTGGTGCACGTCTACAAAACCTCCACATGAGGGCTGTATGGAGCATAGGATTTGACTAAAGTAAAGTCAGCACACTGGTAACAATACACAGTAAAAGTACCAGAATGTGGGTGACCCTTTAAAGGAGAGTCCTGTATTAATTTCTAAGTAAATATTAGTGTAAAATACTACTGCTGAATTATAAATCACTGAATGGTTTAGGGCCAAAATACATTTCTGATCTCCTGCTACATTATGAACCACCCAGAACTCTCAGGTCTTCTACGACGGGTCTACTTTCTGTCACCAGAGTCAGAACTGAACATGGAGAAGCAGCATTCAGTTATTACGCTCAAATATCTGGAACAAACTGCCAGAAAACTGCAGGTCTTCTGCAAATCTCACCCTTTAAATCAAGACTTTTTTTTTGATGCTGCTTTCAATTAAGTCAAATAACTTTTCATATCTTACACTGCACTGTAACTTTCTTTTGTACCTATCATTAGGCCCCACAGTGAGTATCATTGACAGTAAGGTTATCCATATTATTACATGTTATTCTAGGAGTACATCTTACATACAGTATAGAATATGTTGCCCCAATACGTCTTTATGTGAATCTTGCAAAATCTGATTATCCACATTGATGCCACCTACATTAAAATAAAAATGCAGGTATTATCTATATGGCTGCGTATTTTGAGTCTAGACTTTCAAAGTGAAAAGCTAATATATTTTGGGGGGTTTATTATCCCTGAAGTCATCATTATGATGCAAATATTGATCAGTGCTCTAGGGCATCAACCAAGTCTTATTCTACTTTTTCTGTGTATGTCTCACAGTTATAAGCTGTATATGTTCACTAATATATTATAACGTAAAAGCAGGAAAATATTACAACCATTATACATGGAGCAAATGTTCTCTTATCAGCAATTGAAGTTGATCAATTGGGTATGTATTCTCTAGAGTTGGACAAAGAAACAATGAGACTCAACAGGACTGCGGGAATTTCAAACAACATTTTATTTCCAGTATGTATTTTTTTAACAAGTCAAAAGTTAGAGGTGCATAGTCATGAAGGGAGCATGAGCAACATGAGCACAAACACAGACATACAGCTGGACATCAGGGGAAACCTGGGGATGTGTTGTGTACTTGTTGAATAGACTGTGCTGATGTATGCAAGATAAAGTCACTTGCTGCAAGATGTTGACTTCTATAAAACACTATAATTTCTATACTGTACTATTAGTGAGTTTTTAATTTAATGACAGCCGCTATGTGTACAAAATATTGTTGAAATAGTCAGAACAGCAGAGGGAAAATGTGAAGAGTTCGGTTTAAGCCTGTGCTTTTATTTCAAATGTTGAGCGAGCTAGCCTTAGTCTATGAAATAATCCGTTTCGACACGCAACAAGTCAGAAAATGTATCATTGTTTGGCGTTCCTAAATATAATCCTTTGATTCTGAATAGGAAAATAATTGCCAAAATAAGTAACATGTTGCTCCTATTTCCTTGATCATCCCATTGGATCAGGATAGTAGTCAGCATTAAATCCGTTTTTCGATCTCTTTTCTCTGTGTGGAATGTGGGAAGCAGACGTCAGACTCTTGGCTTGGCAGTGTGAGTTCCAGCTGCTACAGATACAGAAGTATTACAGAGCATTATCATTTAGTACTTTTAATACAGCGGTAGACGGCAATGCAACATGTTTCAGTAAAGTGTAAGTGTACTAAGGGACGTTGAGAGTCATTGTAATATAGTGTACAGCAGACGTGAGACTCTTGGATTGGCAGTATGAGTTTCAGCCGCTCTGGCAGTAAGAGCAATACTAGCTTTAAGGAATCATAGTGGTCAGTCTGTTCCTTTAGTTAGACATGTGACTTTAACACTGAGACTAAAGGTAACTTTTCAATGCTCACAAGGGGAGCAATTTGATAAAGGATTCGCATTTGAATAAATAGTTGCATGTTTCCTTTTCCTAGCAGATTTAATACACACTCGTCCCCCATTTTTCTTAAACGCCCAATGGGCACAGGGATTAGAATGATGTATACTTGTAAACAATCCAACTAAAAGCATTATCTAAAAAGCATTTAAAATGAGGTTTATGTTTCCTCCACTGTGAAAAGTGTAGTCATTTACATAAAAGGAAATCTTAGCCTTATTGACGCAGTGTTTTTTTTCCATTTTGCAGTCATTTCAATCTGAAATCATAGAATGCATTATGTTTCATTAGCTTTTACTATATGTGGCAGGCGTTACCACTGGGTGGCAGTCATTGTGTATTTTCGGTGTGTATTGCAGCACTGCAGAGAAGCATCCAACACTGTACAGGGCAGACTCAGTACTGCAGCAATCACTATATAAGCAGTAAACAGACCTCAAGACTCATGTAAGGTTCAGATATTAAAGACAGGCAGGTGTACAAATGGGCTTATATGAGAAAAATATTAAAAATCAGCCTTGGCTTTTGGTCGTTTGAGTACATTTCCACAGGGTACTACATCCCATATACCTGAATTTGGTTTTCTGGGAATATTTTGACATGGTTTTACACTTTTTGAGTAGTTTTACTTAAAAAAAATACATTCTTCCTTCTTACATAAAGTCAGAAAAAATCTCTATTAATGGGCTTCACTCTAGAAAACATAAAAAAATCAAGTCACAGAAAAACAGGGATCACACAATGGATGTTGTATCCACAAATATACAAGTTATGCATCACATTCCCTACACAAATCCACCTGTTTGTTATGCTATGTCAAAGCATGAGTTAAGAAATTAACACTAACAGACAGACCAACACCACAATATTGCTTTTCCCTACAGGAAGACTTTGAAGGTACATGTGTATCCTTTTCACAGAGACATATGCACAAGACTTTTTTAGACAAGGATGCAAGTGTGTGTGTGTGTGTGTGTCCGTATGTGTAGTGCTTTCTTATATCCATTACATTCACAGTTTTATATCACATCAAGGACGCTGTATCACTTCTAACACTGAACAGTCACATGTTAGTACAGTTTTCCAAAGCAGAAACATCTGTCTAATGCACAGTTTGAATCTAATGTCCATGCATTAGTCCAACTGAAATACATTAGCACAGTGTAGATACACACATTGGTATAATGAAAGTGTCATGGACAGATCAATCAAAGCCAGTCCAGACACATCTATAAAGTGCCCTATAACAGGTTATTGCATAATCTGTTGTCTGTCTTATTGCTTCCATTGAAAGCAAGAACGGAGATGCACTCCAGTTTTAGAGCGCATCAGGCTGATGGAGATTAGAAAAAAGAAATAACATCTTCCAGTAAAGCTGATCCAACATGTAGTCAGACAATGCTGTGGTGAGGTACGAGAAAACCTTGGATTTAGTTTACTTTTGCAAAAAATGATAAAAGAACGACCATTCAGAAGTCACTTCCTGTGTTGTGCACCCACTCTGGATTGTGTTAAAGTGCTGTATTGTTTGAATACAAGGCCAGTTTACGACACTCAAAGAAGTGGCTCTTATGTGACTAGGTATGTGCGTTTGTATGTTTTTGTGTAGTTTTCCACTGTTATAGCTATTCAAGGAGGTGACTTCTCGCACTGAGTCGCATAGAGAGAAGCTTCTAGTTCCCAGTGGCCTCTTAGCACTAAATTGATCCATGTTTGTTTAAATATTCTACCATTAAATGTAAACCTATTAGAACATTCTTTAACTATTCGCCACTTCTTCATCTGTTCTTACCATGCATGTTTTTAGTGCTAAGACACCAGACTTAATTAAAAGCCCAACAAAAAATGAATATAGTCTTCAATGCTTAACATTCCTGGATACAGTCACGAGTAACCAATGAACTGAGCAACACACTTAAAGTCTTGGTGGGTTGTTGAATCACATATAATAAAACGACGAAGAAGAATGAACCACTGGCCTTTTGGGATATTCACACATTCATTTGATAATAATATATTTATATATTGAATATTACTTTTAGAATTCATTAAAATATAATTTTTTTTTGGACAATATTTAACATCTATTCCCTGACAGTCTTTACATTCTTTCAGTGATCTGTGTCAATGCTGTGCTGCCTGCATTACTGAGGCAGTATCAATGGACTATTTTTTAGCACAAATACATCTATGTGTATATGAGCAAGTTTGTGTTTGGAAAGGTAGCCAGAAAGAGTCTGCATATAAGCACGGAAATACGGAAGTGATTAATTATGCTAATGAACAAAAGTGCCATGTTCTTAAGGTTTTCTAGCAGAGTGGTTCAATTGTATTAGTCACATTTAAAGATATTGTTCTTATTTTTCTGTAGGTGTTAAATGTATTTCACTCTCTCTTTCCCACAATTACTGCAGGCAATTACTTTATTAGAGGAGCCACCTTTTCTTTAGTTAAAGGGGTCAGAAAAGCAGTGTTGGGAAGTGCTTATTGATGGAGCTTCGGTCAATTAACGTGAATGGTTAAATGGGATCATACAGAGACACACATAAATGTCCATGTACTGTGGTGCTAGACAACATATACATATATGAAGTTATATAAAATGCGCACATGCTAAAAATGCATTGGTTATTAGTCAGAAGCAGCATGATTAAGTTCATTCATTTCTATAGGGAGCTGGGTAGTCTAGGGATTGTCTTTGATGAGGGATAGGGTTGGTAGTTTTTTTTTAAATAATTGTTTTGTGTTTTTTGTCCTCCCACCAGCAGGGGGAGACGAAGCAGAACAGGCACCAGTGTTTCATCTAAAGCAAAACAATAAAACCTGTGCATCCTGGTCCTTCACTCACCTAAGAAAGCCCAGTTGTCAGACTAAGCAAGCTGTAAAGTTGATCAAAACACATTTTTGGCATTAATGAAACAACCACATGTCAAACCTGGACCCAGCTGTAAACATGCAAGGTAAAGTTGAAGCTTGCATTGGCAGTAATTATGAGTTTAGGACTACAATGTCAAAAAATCCTTAAAAAATACTAGCAAACAAACAAATGTAAACAGTGTTTGATTAGCAGCACATTATTTGTGCCTAAATGAAAATGTTATTTGATTAAAACCAGAAAAATGTTGGCTATAACCTTCATTATCAAAACTCTGGCTGAGTGGTCCTCTGGTTTTATGTATTCTGTATTCTGTGCTGTTCTTCGGTCGGTCGACATCATGGCAGTTCATAGATTGTGGCATTTCTTGTGTCATCAAAGTGTGTTTGTTTGGGTCCAAGTTTGACTCTAAATGGAAGAATCTAACAAAACTGTTGGCAGTTGATTATTGAAATTTGGAATATACAATTAAAACTACATCTGAGGATTTTCAAAGTCGTTCCTCAATACATGTTGTAAAAGGGTGAACAGAGTGGTGCAGTGATGACTAATTGTTGTAGTCTGAACTGTAAGTTAGCTTCACAAGGGCTCCCTCGACTAAAAGCCAATGGGATGTTTAAAATAGACTTTGAAAATATGCACAAAATAAGCTTTGAGGCAAACATTTATGATACAAATATTCTTCAGCGGATAATCTCCATTTCTAAAGCTGCCTTCACATGATGCGCTCTTTGTTCTTTGCTCACTGCAGGTATAGGGCGCAGATTCTTTGGTAGAAAACCGCTAGTTAAGTTAATTTCTATGGTTACCTCGCCTGCTAGCGTTACATAGAGCTGTTATCTGATTGGTTGCAGCTGCAAACTAGGCCAAAGTTGAAATAATTAATACTTTTTTACAACTATGCCAAATGCGGCTAATGTTCGGCGTGATGACGTTTGGTGATCTCATTTAGAGACTTTTTTTGCAAGTTGTGTGTTTGCTGACTTATTTGATGTCTTTAAACAAAACGTGAACAGCTCATACGCTTGTGTTAACCACACAGACCTTATTTCAGGAATCTAACCAAAACTCATTCAAAGAACAACTGACCCTCCAAGACAAGGGAGCCCTGATAAGCTAAAATACCGACTCATAAGGACTCATTCCTGCACCACTCTGTTGGGGCCACTTAAGGCTCTACTGGAGAAAAAGTGTCAGATATTAGAGCATATTTTGATCACTTAGGATGCACACTGTGTAACGAACGGGCTTTCGTGAAGGTGAGAGAAGGATTTAGGGTTTTGCACATTCCCCCCTCCCCAAATCTCAAGCATGATTTAAAATAGACATTTACATGTTAGCCGCTAGTAAGATAAAACAGTCCACTGAACAGCATTTTCTCTGAGCGTGTACATTTGTCTAACATATATACAAACATACAGACATACTTTGCATTTTGCTCATGCCTTTGGTGTCCCTTTGTTGTCTGCTTTGGCTCCTGAATGTCCATTTTCTGTGTTGTCATTCCCTGAGCTCACCAGACACTCTTTGCTGCAGGGGAGAGAGAAACAAAAGGTTAGGTGTACACCCACAGAGGGAGGCAAGAAGAGTGATAAAAGCTATTTATATATGTTCTGCAGGGATTTCTACATAGCCGATCCCTTGTAAGCCTAAATAACAATCTTGTGTTGGACAGGAATTGGAAATCTGTCATTAGGATTTTAATGAAACTGTTATCCAATACTTTAATTGTAAGATTGGAAACACTCATTTAAACCAGAGAGAATGAAGCCTCTGGCCGCTCTTATATACGTATCATATTTCATAAATAGATGTCTGATATGCAACAAACTATACCGACATAATGTGATATGTGAAAAGACTAAGTAGAGATTCAATATTTCTCTCTTTTTCAGTCAGATAGACATTATTTGTATTTATCATAATCAGAAATACTTTAATACTCCCAGGGGAACATTCGTTTTTGGGACAGTTAATCCATTTTAGAATGAATAAAGTAGAGGAAAATAAATTACATAAACATACAAATTAACAATGTGCAATAACAAGAAAAATATATGAACATACAAAAATAAAAAATGTGTTGAATAAAGTATTTTGTAAACATAACAAGTCATAATATTTTCTATTGTATTCACTGCAGTCAGACAGCAGTCAGACAGTAGTGTTATGATATTATCTGCATCAGTGGAAGCAAATTTAACATACAGGTGTTCAAGGTCTAATCAAGGCATGGGTTATTTCACGATTATCTTCACGTAACATGATCGCGATTTTCTACCGTGATAGCAAGTACACACAGGCATAGGTTAATTACATTAATATATGTACTGTATATATATGTATATATTGTAGTTGCCTGGGGATGTGTGCCTCTTTTGTAAGGAAGAGAGTGCCAACTGTATTTTTACAATTTTTTGGGGGACATTCACAATTATTGTGATAGAATCCTGGTATCCCATCCCTTGTCTCATTTTGCCCCACTTACAACGACAATTTAAATTTGAAGTGAATCTGCATTTTTCATTTCCGTAATCTATATACTGTCTCAGTGTGTACCTGCATTGTCAAATCAAGACATTTTGATCCTTTCATCTTAAGTCAAATGATTGAAGGTCATGTTAAACTCCTTAAACTTGCGTTGTCTTTTAAATAAAAAAATAAAACTAAGCAATTGACTACCTGTGATTATACTTATATTTGACAAGAAGGCCAATACAGTTTCTAATCTATACATATGGTGTATTTCTCATCATCTGTCCTCCCGTGTTATTAGCAGAGATCTACTCACTTCTTCTCATCATCCTTCAGCAGGAAGTTAATCACCAAGGCCTTGATTACCATGCCAAGGATAGACAGGCCAATGACTCCCCCCACCACTGAGACAATGATGGTGGTCAACGTCGTGTCAACGTCTTTCACTGCAGAGAGAAAGAGAGGGGAACACATTGTGAGGGAGAAAGAGCGAGATGAGACACCAACAGTGAGACTCAGGTTCATATTAGTATTCTGTGTCTCTCCTGGGACATGTCTCCATGCTTTAATGTTCAAAAAGCTCTTTCTTTTTCTCATACTGCCTGTGCTGCAGCACCTCTTTTCACCCTCTGTCTGAAACCAGAGCCCAGTCTGCTCTGATTGGTTAGCTGGCCAGCTCTGTTGTGATTGGTCCCCTGCTTAGAGATGTCCCGCCCCTTAGCCTATCACGTATAATGTGTTAAGGGATAGCAAATAGAAGTGTGAGGGTTAGTTAGTGATGTCATTATCTTAAAAAAGTAAACAAAGGAGTCCAGTAGAGTCCAAATCCCTTAAAGAGATGAACAATTAGTAATCAGATTACTGTTACATTTCTAAAAAATGTGGGATTACTAGCAGGATATCACTGTTACGTAAATGGAGCATTTTCTGCTTTTCAAACTGTAGTATGTGCTCATGTGTTTCATTGTTGGTGTATAGGCTACTGTCTGAATATGCTTCATGAAAGGCAGGTTTTCCTATAAATAAAATCTTTGAGCAGAGGACACATTGATCCTAAATATGTTAGATTATAACAAGGTTATATTGTTCTACAATACAGTCTTGCATAATACACTGAAATAACAAACATCTTAAGTAACCCTCCCGACCGTGGTAACATACTTTGGTCCACCACGTAGAGCATGTAGCTGGCGCTGTGGTTGCGGTTCTTCTCCTTCTGGTTCCTGGCGAAACAGATGTACTCTCCATCGTCCTCGAAGGTGATGTTCCACAGCAGGATGGAGATGTTGTTGCCCTTCGAGGTGCCGACAAACTCCACCCGCTCGTGGAACACACTGACCCTGGGCTCTATACCCTCGACGGGGATCACCGCTTCACACAACTATATATATATATATATATATATACACACACACACACACACACACACACACACACACACACACACACACACACACACACACACACACACACACACACACACACACACTTAGAGATGGGTAGTCATGGGTATTCCCATATACTGTGTGTATAGATTTATATATACATGTGTAAACGTCAGTGGTGGAAGAAGAACTCAGAATTTTAAAACTAGCAATACTAAATTGTAAAAAATAGTACAATTGTAGCCTACATGTGAAACTTATGTATTTAAAATCTTAGTGTATTAGCATCAAAATCTACTTAACAACACAAAAGTACCTAATATACGTAAAATACATTTCAGAATCATATATATACAATTATGGATTATGATTTAGGATGAATCATTTCATAATCTTCTGGATTCTTTTATTTACTTTATATATATATATATATATATATCATAGTATAATTAGCAAATAATATGCATCTGTAAAGTAACTATACTGACTAAAGCTGTCAGATAAACATAGAGGAAAAAAGGAGAATATTGACTTGCAAATTGTGGTGGAGTAGAAGTATAAAATAGCATAACATGAAGATACTCAGATACATTTGAAGTATCTCATAATCATACTTAACTACAGTACTGGAGTAAATGTACTTTGTTTAATTAAACCAATGGTTATCGGGAATATAAAAACACCTTCAACACAGGTGGTTTGTACATTACGTCCATGTGGCTTATGGGTGTTTGTGTGCGTCTGTGTGTGTTGTGTGTGTGTGTGTGTGTGCTGTACCTTGATCATGCTTCCATTGTCGTTGTAGTGCCAGTTGAAGTAGAGGTTTTTGATGCCGATGCAGGAGGCGTACGTGCAGGGCAGCAGCACCGTGGAGCCGTTAAGCGCGAAAAGGTGAGACACTTTACCTGTCGACACCTCCAGGCCACCAACACTCCACACACCTGAACCCAGAGAGCAGGGAAAGGGGAGACAAAGAGGAAAGGATGAAAAAGAAAGTAAAACATAGAACAGCACATGTACAGAACAAACATTTTTTTCTCTAAGTAATTTTTTTACAGCAAAAATGACAAGATGATGTTATATGTTTACTTCAGAATAGATACAAAGGACCAAACGTAAAAGTACTTATTGTGCGTGAAAACCATGTATAGAGAAACTGATTCAGGACAAATGGGTCATACAAAACATTGTTGTGGGAGTGTGAGGGAGAGAAAACTTCCACAGGAGGGAACTTTGGGATTTTAGCCTTTCAAGACCAAAGAGCCAAAAAGCACAATAGGTCCTCTTTAATTTGAACATAATTGTAATGTTGCAGGTGAAGCCATCTTGAATGACTTGTATCTTATTCTATAACAGTATGTCATAATTCTTGAGTTAATCTATATTTTGAATACATCTGCAAAGTAGCACTTTTTTTAAATAAAATTAATAAGGAAAAAGCACAATGTTTGCTTCTATATTGGAGTGGAGTGGAACTTTGTAGTAGAATTAAATGGAAATACTCAATTAGTGTACTTCAGTAAATGTGCTTAGTTACTTTCAACCTCTGGAAAACACATGAGACATTCGTTAATTTTTCCAGAAGAGACAGCGTGTATTATATTGATATTGGTGTGTGTGTGTGTGTGTGTGTGTGTGTGTGTGTGTGTGTGTGTGTGTGTGTGTGTGTGTGTGTGTGTGTGTGTGTGTGTGTGTGTGTGTGTGTGTGTGTGTGTGTGTGTGTGTGTGTGTGTGTGTGTGTTGGAATGACAGCTGCTGTGATCCTCAGATTGTTGCTCCGGTGTCTCTCACACACTTGGGGCCTATTTTTAAACGCTGTTCTACACTCAGAGCTGCTCAGGATCACGTTGCACTTGGACATGGTGCAAACTGTTAAAGTACATGTAGGCCTGTGTGATTTCAGGGACTTACATCTATATTAGAAATTCCCACCACATTTTTCTAACTCTGTAACAAAACATTATAAAACACAGGAATATCTGGCATCAAGTTGAGATGAATGGCCACTTGACATTAGAATGGAAATACATGTTACTGTGAATAAGTTATGGATAGTACAACTCTGGATATAAAAAAAAACATTTCAAATGTTAATAATTAAAACAATATTTACAGTTTAAAAGCCTGAGAACAGTGTTTGAATAAATATAACAAATATTTAAAATAAATGTCTCAATGAAAATAAAGAAATACACTTTAAAATAAATACGTAATTGTCACTAGCATCATATTTCACTTAGTAGTTGGTTAACCTATGAGTATTAGCTTTATCTAATATATATATTCAAGTTGCCTTTGGAAACCAGTTAGATGCACAACAACCTACATAACACACTACAGGAAAGACAGGAGCCCAAGAGGTTCTTATAACAGGGCCTCTTTAACATTTGGTATTGAATCAGGGTCATTTCCCTCAAGTGGTGAACAGACCCCAGCTCCCAGTAATTATGTGTTCTGTAAAAAACATTTCATTAACATGTTCAATAACTGTCTGGCCAGTGATGCTTGAGAAAAACACAAACTGGATAGAGTTTGGCATAGAGCATTAAAAAGTATTTATAGAAACAATTTTCTATGTCAAGTTGGCAGAAAGTTTAAAAGTAGCCTAAATGATTCAGATGATTCTGGTGTGAATGGTTTGGGTTGTACTTCCTTTGTTCAGTTTTCTGAATTTGCTCTCTCGTCTTCTCCCTCTCACCTCTTTCCTCTCGTCTTTTAACATCCGATATTTGTACCTCTCCTCTGTAGTCATCTACACTCGTCTCCTCTACTTTCAGTAGCAACACAGGCCATCTAGGTTGTCATTGTTCTTCTCTCTTTTTATTTTTTGTTTCTATCTTTTTTCTTCAGGGTTTCTGTCTTAGTTGTTTGCAGGATATTTTCCTCAGGGATCACTGAATTAAAGATGAGAGATGAGTGGAGCTGGTCTATGTTTCTGTGTTTTTATTTTTGTATGTGGCTGGTTGGTTAAAGAGGCCCTATTGTGCTTTTTGGGGTTTTCTCTTTCCTGCAGATTTAGGTTTGTGTGCATGTAAATGGTCTGCAAAGGCTAAAATACCTGTGTTCTCTCCAGAGGGAGTTTCTGTCCTACACACTATTTGTTTACTTCCGTAATATTGACATCACAATGTAGCACTTTATTGCTTCTATTGGCTAGCGCTCCAACAAATTGTGCATCAATGGGCGGGACATCTCTAAGCTGGTTGACCAATCACAACAACAGAGCCGGCCAGCCAACCAATCAGAGCAGTCTGGGCTCTGGTTGGCCTTGTAAAGTCTGTTAAGTGGATTAATGAAAAATCATTTACCATCTAATGGTAATTACTGCCACTGAGAAAGGTTTCTAACCAAGTGCAAAAGAAAAACAACCGCGAACACAAGTCAGGTTCTCTCTTTCTAAATAGCAGTGTATCTTTCTGCACACTGCAACATGATGATCTTTTACATATCTGAGAGAAGTGTCCCCCCTCATGCCTATAAATAGATCACCCCCCCTATGTTTTCACCTCTGCTCTATACTATGCCTTTTCTCTCCGCCCCCTTCCTCTTCTTCTCAAATCTCTTCAGTTTGTCCTGACAACACCCGCACATGTACTATATCTATGCGTGTGATATATTTGAACTCTTGTCTTTACATACAGTACAATGCATTTACTGTTGTGTATGTGTGTGGGTGTGTGTGCATGAGTAATGGGATGTGTGTGATATTTATGACTCCACTATCAAACAATCTCTTTGTCTCAGTTGGGAAACATCAATATCCGAATCACTACTGGGAGGGAAAAATCAAGTAACTGAGTGTGTGTGTCGTCTGCTGACTGTCAAGGTTGTTCTTTTCTAAGTAGGCCACAGATTGAAGGGTTAATGTATTTCAGAGTGAACCCTTGGAGAACCGAGCGAGGACACTATTAACTCTCAGAGAAAGAGACGGTAGGGAGTGAACATGGAGGGGTGTGATAATGGAGGTGCAGTGTTGAAGGGGTTACGCCAGATGGATAGGGAGAGGTAGTGGGATGTCCTCTCCAAGGTAAGAGTGACATGAGGTCAGAGAATTAGAACACTGGCTAAATCAACAGAGGCCTATAGGCAGGCTCGTATTTACACTGCTCGTACACACACTGAGGTAATACGATAGACTCAAGAACAAGTAACAACATACAGAACGATTATCACATTTACATGCCAACTGCTCGAGAGGCAGACACATTCACCATATTTAAGAGTTGGTTAAGACTTTTGATGAAGCTTATTTTGAGGCCTGGTTGAGGCTTATCTTGTTATGCTGCTATAAGGTGGTGCAGGAATGAGTCATAAAACCCGGGACTGAATTAGCATTTTATCACTTTCTGCACCCTTGTGTCAAAGTTAGTGTTTTTTTTGTGGTTAGAAGCCTAAATAAGATCTTTGGTTAAAACACGCCTAAGAGATTTAATGTTTTGTTCTACGACATAAATACGTCAGTAAATACCACACTGGTGAATGTCCGAAGCTTCTATGCGTCTTAAAAACGGCGGTTGCTAACAATTCTATAGGCTTATGTTGCATTCAAGTGACATGTGACTTGCTCTTGGCTTTCCGCGAGATTGGCACAGAGCCGTGCGTTAAAAACAGTATAGTTATGTTATATAACTATAACTTAATTGACTGATTATTCAATGTTACTGGTAAATGCTCTTCTATAATTTGCACTGCTCTGCAATTGTTGGCCTCATTGCTGGTTTTATCACAATCTGCTCTTTTATTCTCGACAACAAACAATGTTGCGTAGTCCTTTATGTTATAATATAGCACCATATAGACTGTAGTGCGTGATGGTAAAGGAGATGAAAGTGGTTTCAGGCTTTAAGTGACAGTTCTTCTGTGTGTTTGCATATCTTTAAACTTTGGATCTTTTCTTTCTTTTCTGATGAGTGTATTTCGGTCCGTTAAGTCTGTCTCCTGAGTCTTGTCTGTTGTAATGAGGGCTTGAAATGTCAGTGAAAAATGAGTGATACTTTGAGGATGAATAATATCGTCCCTTCTTTCTTTAGTTTGGACAGACCTGACAGCAAGTCACTATCATGTTTTATTTTTTATATCTCTGATTATTGTAACACAAGTGTGTATTATGCAATTTAGTTTATTGCTTAGTAATTCAAAAGAGAGATTGCTGCAGCATGTTGGCAAAGATTATAGGAATATAAGAGAAGAACTAAACAGGTGTTTGTGTATGCAGGCAGGACTTATCAACAGATGTGTATATTAAGATGACAATGAATATGCTGTATTAAACAGAATACAGTACATTGTAGAATACAGATTAAAGTAAAACATGATGCTATGTTTGAGAATGGAGATGGTAATGTTGTGTTTTGAAGCTGACAGCTTACGAGTTGTTATTTGACTGACACTACAAGATGGCTGACACACAATTAATTTGAGTCAAGGTCTTTAGAAGGTCAAAAAGAAAAATGAGAGAATGATACTTTTTTTTCTTCCTTGGCCCAATTTAAAAATCCATGTTGATATACAGGGCGAGTATAACTTTAAATGTTGTGGTGGCTTTTCTACTGGTTTTGATTTTTTTACCTTCAAGATAAACCGGAAAATCTTGCCCTCAATGTTGCATCAACGTTACTCATAGAAATTAAGAACAAATATAAGTAGGTGACCTACTCATTACAACAGCAAATACCCAAAGGGTGAAGCTACACAACGGAAGATACAGACTGACATCTCCACACTATACTAACTTTGCTTTATTCTGACTGAGTGAGTGGATTCATTTCACGTGTTACATAGTTTTGTTTCTTCCAAACAAATACATAAAACATATATATATATATATATTAAAAAGTGTATTTCTTGAATTGCAAATCCAAAGCCTGTTAGCTATCAGTAAAATAGGTTTTATTTAATGTTAATGCAACTTTTGGGATCCAACCTAAGGTAACTAGGGAGCCAGATAGTGCCACATAAACAACCTAACCATAACCAAGTTATTTAATACTTTACAGACGTTTAGCGAATAACTCTATTAGATTACAACGTTTGGAAAAGTTTGAACTCTTCATTAGAATTGCAAGCATCCATTTGTAATGTTTTAATTTATCAACATGCCTGTAATTTGAGGTCAACATCGTATATAAATTGGGTTTTCAGCCAACCACACACCATAATCAGCTTCGATTATATATATATATTAACTTCCAAGTTTAAAAAAGCTACATATTCTTTTATGTATGCTAAGTCAAATCTCACATAAATGACAAGATGTTGTTGGAGTTTTGCTCTTGTTCAATATTTTTCAATTACTAATATTCAACCTTAAAAAGATTATTCCTTATAGCTTGATTGGACAACTTTAACGGTGTGAAAGGAAAGGACCATTTACAAATCACAAAAAAGGAATCAAGCAAACACTTTAAAAGAGAATAATAAGATTTAGTTGAGGTCGTTTTTGCCACTAGAACTATTTCTGCATTGGAATTTTAGGTCTTAGGTGCTTAAATATCGGCATTTTATGAAATATTATTACTTAATAAGAGATGTTTTTCACATAAACCCCTAATCAGAGGGAGGAGGACATGTTGGGATGTGGGGCTCTTGAGCAAACCAGGGATCACCACTGCACCACTACGTCACTACCAGTAATAGTACACACACACACACACACACACACACACACACACACACACACACACACACACACACACACACACACACACACACACACACACACACACACCACATCTAATCCAATCTATTATTGACTTTGAGAAGTCTACATTTTGTTCCAGATATATTTATTGCCCTTTCACTAACTTTTCTATAAAAATGGCATTGTGTTAATGCGTTCAGCATGTCACTCATCCTGCTCGGCAACATATGCCCAGGTTCAGATCCACTGAAGGATTGGATGTTGTTGACCTTGATGCCCTTTAGCACAGCAACAAGTAAACATATGCTGTGACGTAACCTGTTAGCCTCCAGGTGAGAGCAGAACATATTGAGACAGGGGAGCCGAAGCAGAGGCGATAGAGCAGCAAATGTTGGTATGGATTAATGAAACAAAGATTTACTGTGACAGAGCGGCATGAAATATACTCAAGCAAAGTAGTACCCAAACTGCAATTAAGGCATTAAACAGAGTGTGATGTGTAGTGAAAGAGTGAGGAATGACAGGCAGAAGTATAACTCACCCAGCAGGAGTGCAACTACCAGCCCAGTGTGAAGTATATCCCCTGATCTCAGCCGACCAGAGACCCTCGAACCGGTGCTGTCCACTGACGCCATGACACCACCTGTCTCTCTGTCTGTCTGTCTGTCTGTCTGTCTAAATGTGTCAATCTGTCCCTGTCTGACTGCACTGTGTCCAATCTATCCAAATGTGTTTGTGCGTGTGTTTTTCCTATGAGCAGGGTGGGACCCTGAGCTGAAGTCCTGCTCTCAGTCCCTCCCCTCTTCTCTCCTCCTCTGTCCCAGCGAGGGAGGACGCTTACGAGAAGGGAATAAATTACTTGAGGGAGTTTTTCCCCCCCGAGCAGTTGTTCCCTGGGCTGCACTCCAGCAGGCCAGAGATGGAAAACTGAAGAAGAATGCAGCAGTTAAATGAAAGGCTCTCTTATCTCCCTCCCTCCTTCCCTTTTGCTTCCCGTGTCCTCTGTCGCGGTCTCTTTCAGACTCAGTGGTGATTATCCAGCAGAGGAGAGTGTGAGGCAGATAGGAGAAGCAAGGCGGAGCGGCGTAGCAGTGTGGTGTCAAACAGCTCCACTGCTCCAGCAGCAGCCAGGGAAGCAGGCTGGCTGTCAAAACCGACAGAGGGAGACATAGGCTGGAGGGGGGAGGATAGTACACGAGAGGCACGGAGGAATGCTGGAGCAGAGCCAGCAGGCGGAAAGCAGAAAAATCAGCGTGTCTCCCCAGCCAGCTCAGGGAGGAATGAGCAGGAGAGGTACTGCAGAGGTAGTGAGTGAGTAAGGGAGAGAGAGCGGGAGAGAGGGAGGGGGATGGAGCGAAATAGCCAGGGGGAGGAAGGGGGTGCAGCCACATGCACGTACATACACACTGCAGTAAGGCTGAGTCAGCCACAGAGTCTCTGTCGGACAGGGTGCTCCCACATACCTCCGTCTTCACTGCAACTTTTACCCCCGTCTCCACTTTCATGCGTCTCGTATTGCATGCACTGCTTTGATTTAGCTGGCTGATGCCCGGGAAGATCTGATCTTGGCAACTTTTCTAGCAGATAAATCACATGTTATCCCTCTTCAGTTCTAAAGAAAGGGCTTGTGTATAAAAATGAGCTTTTATAAAAGTGCGTATATGCCTTTAAGTGCAGTATTTTGATATTGCACTGGGTTTATGCTATTTGAATTTGAGATATGAAGTATACTGTGCTCAGATGTCTGTTTTGTTTAATACATTCCAACATTGCAATTTGAACGACACATGATTTTTTTGAAATGCTTTTGAAATGATTTGCATGCCATATTCTGTGCCGATGCAAGCCAAACCAGACACCGGCCCAGACAACATCCTTTGAGGTGTGAAGTCCAGAGCTCACCTATCCTCTGTCGTTTGTTCAGAAAAACCTTGGAATTCTTCTGTGGCTGTCAGTCAGATTGTGAAAAAAACATAAGGGATTTTTAAATATCCTGTACATTGCCTTCTGTTAGAAATTTTCAAAAAATAATTCAAACTAAATAACTTAATGAAAGTATAAACAACAAACAAACACATATGTATAAAATATACCAAAAAAACAAAGGTAAATGTGTAATAAACAACAATCTGGTTACATCATCTTAAATCATTTCTATATTGTAAATTTAGATTTAAGAATTATAATAACTAATAATAAAACATATATTTTTAAAATAATAGAAAATAAAACCACATTTTTATTGTATTTTTGTATTTTATTATATATGTTGCATCGTTGTCAGAGCTCGGGTCATGATATTTTCATTGCCATTTCTACACTGTAGCTTATGTGCATGACATTAAAACCTTTGAAATTGAAACATAAACAACCTTCAGAAACTGGTTTTATATGTCATGCTTCACAGTTTGCCTGCAATGCAATACTGGCAGCGACATGTCACACACACCTCGTTACAAAACATGGAGTCTCATGGACACTACACAATCACAGCGTAGCTTTTCATCAATCACAGCTCAGCCTTCAACCCAACACAGGGCCACAACTTGAATGTGCAGTCTGAACTTATTCACAGGATTCATGACTTCCTCACCCATCAAGCGTCACATCAGCGTCACCAACGTCAGAGCAACCAATTGAATTTCCAAGGCCCATTTCTCTATAGCCTTCCCAATCTACCCAAAGGTGTAAATACAAGCACTGGCAATCACGTCTCATGGGGTTAGAAGGCTAACGCAGCAGAAAATGGAGGCAGGTATGGTAAATGGACTGTATTTATAAAGCGTTTTATCCAGTCTTTACAACTCCTCAAAGCGCTTTACATATACAAGTCAGCATTCACACAAGTTCAGACACAGGAGAGGGCTGCCAAGCAAGGGAAGCAGGGAATCTAACATTCGCACATCTTACCAAAGGATACTTCTAAATCCGATTGGAAACGACCACACTACATCATAGCCACAGTCGCTGGCATAACTAACGAAAGGCAAGCTTTGTTAAAAATAAAGCTGAAAAAAACACAAAAACGTAGGTAGAATCAGAATCAGAATCAGGTTTATTACCAGGTAGGTTGACACGTACGAGGAATTTGACTTGATGTCGTGGTGCATACATAAAAGTAATACAAAAATTAAAAACACAGATAGAGAACTAGAAAAATATAAAAAATAATAAGAAATATAGTAAAATATAACAGTATTTACATATAAATGGAATGGAATAAAAAGGAACAACATATGGAATAGAAATCGGCAGTAATAAAAAAAAAAGAAAACAGATATTGTTATACATTGTGTGCATTAATGTAATGCATAGAGTCTATGATGTGGCTGAGGTAAAGTGTCAGTGTGGGGGGGGGGGGGGCGGGCCTTGTTGATGAGGCCGGTAGCAGAGGGGAAGAAACTGTTCAGGTGGCGAGAGGTTTTGGTCCTGATGGAGCGCAGCCTCCTGCCAGAGGGGAGGGGGGTGTGTCCAGGGTGGGAGGGGTCGGCCACTATCTTCCCTGCCCGCAAGGGTAATAAAAAACAATAGCAGCAAACACAAATGAGGAACCAACCTTGGATGGAAAAAATGGTCAGCAAATCTACAGGGAACACGAGGATACATCCAGACAGGAAACATAGACGGAAACATGGACAGCAGAACCACATGAGAACGTCAAGGGGAAACATATACAAACAAACAGAGGACACTGTGTAAAACAGGCTAGTATACATGCAGAAACTAATCACATTGACAAGACACAGCTACAAGAGAGTACTGGTGGTGATCACACACAGGTGGAATAAATCAGGGCGGGGCAAATAATCACAAAAGGCGGGAAAACACATTAGCCGCTTTCACACCAAGTACTTTGCTGTACTTAGTTCCCAGTACTTAGTCCCGCCGAACTCTTTAGTCCCTGGAACTGTCCTCGTAAATCGCGTTCACACCGGAATAAGTCCCTGAGGGAGGATTACGCAAATGAAGCCGCTGACGTCACTTCTTCTTCTTCTGCTTTGGGTTTACTGGCAGGCCGCAAACAACTTCACGGTGTATACTGCCACCCGAAGTCCCGGGTAAATCGCCAGAAGCGCCGACACCTCCTCATCACTCCACCGCTCCCACGTTTTATTTTGTGTTGCCATAAGTTAGTCTCTCTCCGTTGGTGCGCTGGGCTAATGCTAATATTGCTAATAATGCTAATGCGAGCAAATAAAATGGCAGCTTCACAAAACTTTTCTGAGTTTTACGGGGCGTGGTTTGCAATTCGCCCAGCCAATCAGAAATGGGAACCTTTTCCTCCCCAGGAAAGTACCACCTCTCTAGCAGGGACTGAAAAGGGGTGAAAAGGTTCGCATGAACTAGGTTCTAGTTCCAGATCTTTTTGGTGTGAAAGCAAAATCCCAAGAACTATCGGAACTATTCCTTGGAAAAGTACTCCGGTGTGAAAGCGCCTATTGACAGGAAGTTAGACGAGACAAGACGAGACTAGACACAAGGGGAGTGTTTTAACAAAAATAAAACAGGAAAGCGACATTTAAAATAAGAGGATCATGACATTAAGAGGTGCAGCAGGTGGTGATTACGAACAGGGGGATTTAATTGGGGCAGGGCAAACAATGACAAAAGGCAGGAAAAAAACAAAGACAGGAAGTGAAACAAGACAAGACAGCATAAGCATAAAACAGGAAAGACAAACTACAATCATGACATCAAGAGGTTTTGCATCCATCAGCTTCCACTTCCACGTTGGACCTTGGTGGATGACTGACTCTTGATCAACATACCGTTGACCTGCAAAGGCGTGCCAAAGGGAACTGTTCATCATCTGCCAGCACACAGTCAGTGTACAGTGCCCTCCACCACCTACTGTACTGTGCAGCATTATTGACCTCTTGGTTCCTCCACATATCGCAGTAATTTATTCATGCATCCGATTAGTCATACACAGTCACCACATTCACCTCAGACTGAACACCCAGTACTCCGTCACTGTGTCCTGCTTATCTGCAGGAGAAGGATAAAGAGCTGCTGGGATGTCAGGGTGTTTTTGTTCTGTGGTACTCTGATGTTATGTGTAGGTCTTTGTACTGTATCATCTTAGGACAGTTGACATTTTTTTTTCTTCCGATTGCTGTTGCAAAACCCAACAACTATTCTCTCCCAGCTAGTCCCTCAACCTAGTATATAACTGTGGACACCCTTTTGCTATGTCGCTTTTCTCGTCTTGTATTCTGATATTTACTTTATTGTTTTTAACTCTTGTGGCTGCGGTTGCTTCACATTTATCAGTACTGCCCGGGAGAACTAATATTACTCAAGCGATTAAGAAATACAACGTTTCTTCAACACCTAATTACTTTTTGAAATTGAGAAAACACATTTCTGCGATAACTTGGTATTACACAACACATTTCTGAGGATTTCTGTGAGGACTTGGCAGGTAATATGTGTGATATTTGGCTTCAGTTCCTTCTTCCTGGAGTCATGGCACATTGTGGGTTGCATTCCTCTCATAGCCTGCTTTGTCGTCTTTACTTTAAAGGTATTAGTCATTGTTTTTTTTCATTGTGCAATTAAGCTTTAATGCAATATGTGGAATAACACATGTATATTACTTGTGTTATCTGTTTCCTTTACACCTTTCTCATTAACTGCATTTTCCGTTAACTAATCATGCTGACATGATGGATGTTTGACCTCCCCATCTTTCACACACACATGCACACACACACACACACACACACACACACACACACACACACACACACACACACACACACACACACACACACACACACACACACACACACACACACACACACACGTTGTCAGGTGAGTTGTCCCTTGGCATTTGATGTCTTTTCAGGTTGAAGAATGTGTCGATGGGGGGTTGGGTGAAGAGATAGATGAGTGAGATATACTTTAATGCGGCAAGCAACAAGATAGCTCGACCGATATTAGACGTAAATACATAAATACAATGAGACAATAAAGATAATGAGCTGAAGTATTTCCCATGCATATCTTTGCACATGCACACCGATACATGGTCACATGTGAACACAACACACGCACGCACGCACGCACGCACGCATACACACACACACACACACACACACACACACACACACACACACACACACACACACACACAGGGTGACCTTGGAGGCTGTGTAGAGGGAAGGCGGAGCAAAGAGGACATTACACTGATGAGGGGAGAGGAGAGTGTAAGGGATCAAGAGGGGTGAGAGGAAAGAGAAGTTCAAGGGGAGGAAAGGAGCAAGGAGAGGATAGATGACAGGAGGCAACGGGAGGGAGGTGAGATGTGAGGCAGAGGGAGGGAGGGATGGAGGGAGGGGGTGAGGGAGGGAGTGGAGGATCTGTTTCTGGGACGGCCAAATGCTGCAGTGAAGCCACAGCTGAGCCGGTCCGAGCAGCTACTGAGAGACACTGAGCTCTCCCCCCCTTCCTTCCCTTCTTTCTCTCTCCTAACTTCATCTTCTCCCACCCACCACTCTGAATAACCTTCCTCTCACCCCTCACTACGACCACCACCCCCCTCCCCCATTTTCCTCTCCCTATCTCTCTCTTCCTTTGCACCAGCCGGTGAGTGAGCAGATTTCAGAAAGCATCCTGAGTGGAGCAGGACATGTGGGCTGGGCCTCTCTCTCTATATATACCTCTCCCCTTTCCTCATCTTTTCTCTCATCAATTTATTTAGTTTCTTTTTTAAACGTTCCTACCTGCTTCCTCTTTTCTTTGTTCTTGTCTTTGCATCACTTTCCTCTCTTTTTCCTGTCTGTTTTTGTCCTTGTGGTTTGGATCTGGTTTCTTTGTCTGTCCGTCCTGCCGTCTCTCTGTGGGGAACAGGAACCATCTAAAGGTGAGTCCTGTATAAGTTAACAGCAGGTCGTACGGCCAGTGATGGGAGCTTTTGAGATGGAGGTTTTCATCCTTATTGTGCAGTCATTATTCTTTAATGATTTGGAGTTGGATGTTACTTTGAAACTGGCTTTGATTCGCTTTATTTTGGAAAGACGTTGGCTTGGTTTTTGGAAATGGTTAGAAAATGCACGGTCTCTGGCTGGACAAAAAACATTTAAATACATATCTAACATATACTCTTTTCTCTTTTTCAAAGTATCCAATATGTACTCGCTGTTTCACTGACTTTATATACCCACAAGAAACTTCTTATATAAACTTCTAATCTTATAAAATATTCTGTATTTAAGTGTATGAAATATGTCGTAGTGCAGCACATTTTGAAAACACACTTTGCAATTTTTTTAAATAATTACTTCTAAGGTTGTTCAGTGAATATGATTTTAAAATGATTTAAACAACACACTCTTCGTAAAAAGTGACCTATTTACCAAATAAAGTATTTAGTTTTAAGCGACACACATTGTCCGTAAACGAAACATTTCTTACGTCATGTTTGCCCAACAGCATTTTGGGAACAAACGCAGTCCCCTTCATTCATTTGAAGGAGACGACTCTTTTGACGTAGTGTACAGTATAAGGAGATCTGGCAAGAACGAAATGCAGGGTCATCGGGAAAAACGTTGAACTTGGCACAACCGCTACCGCAATGCATTATCGGAACGGTGCTGCCAAAGCCAATCAGATGCGTGCAAAGGAACAGCTGGTAGATTGCTTTGTAACCTAAATGCAAAGGAATCGATGCAATAGAATTGGGAAAATAAATGTGATCTTTCCAATTTGAAGATTCCTGTTTATTGGTATTATAAGCTGTGCTACGCTGTTTTGGTTTCAGCCTTCAAACTCATGGATGAATTACTCGTGCACACACAGGACTTTTTGTTACCCTGGGCTATATTGCAGAGGCAAAATTAATCCCGTTTGTCAGCAAAATCTGGAAAATAGATTGTCCGCCCTCACAAAGTCACCTCGGGCTGATTCTCAGTGGAGCAGCTCCAGGCTCTGCTTCCTGGGTTTCAGACTGCGTTAACAGATAAAACACCTGAGCTGTCGTAGTTCAAAGATAACGAGACGTCTAAACTCTGATACTCTGTTAAGGTTTGAATCTGGCTCCTTGCTTTAGACTCACTGGGGCCTTTCTGTATGGATTTACATGTATTCCCACGTCTTTGTCGCTTATCCTTGGCTTTTGATTTTCTCCCACAGTGTAAAGACATGCTAGTTTATTAAAGTGGTGCAGTGATTAAGTATTTTTGTTGGCCAACGAGAAAGTTAGCATCGCAAGGGCTCCCTCGACAGATTTTCTTATATTGCAGAAAATAAGCTCTGTGGCAATCACCATTTATCATACTTCAGCAGGATAATCTCCACATATTAACACCATTTTGTGATTTTTGAAGCATAAATGCAGAAGAAGCCAACGGTCACATGACTTCACATCACCACCGCTAAGTTAAAGGTGGCTAATGTTCCGCATGATGACGTTTAATATTCCATTTAGACACATGTTAGCAATCGCCGTTTTTATGACACAAATAGAGGCTTCGGAAAATCACCAGTGGGTTATTTCTTGATGTATTTTAGGTTGTAGAACGAAACATCAAAATCTCTTCAGCTTGCGTTAACCACAGACCATATTTAAGGATTCTAAACACATAAAAAAAAACTGCTGACTTCAAGACGATTGGAAATGGAAGTGGTAAATTGCATTTCCGGATTTTTTAAACTGTGAAATTGCTAAAATAATGCTTCTTCAGCTAGCTTGGACAGAATAAGCAGGTATAGATAATGGATGGATGGACAAAAAGAAAGTACAAAGAACTGTCATTTTCCTAAATCCTCTTTATTTAAAATACATAATGTGATGACAGCTGCTCGTAGGCAGCACACTGCAAGCATTAGTTTGGTGTTCACTAACATGTAAAGTGATATGACAGCAACTATCCAGGGCAAAGTCAAGATGGTGAACAGTGATGCACAATGATAAATATGTCTAGCACATGATACAGTTTTTGTCCGTTTAATTGTATCTGCATGAGAAATACAGTATACACAGTAATGGAGACCACTTCATATTGCCAACAACCCCTCCCTGGTTTTAAAGCTGCACTAAAGTTGGCCAAAATGTTAACCTGTCATACCCTAATGGCTCAAACTATGCAACATGAACATACATGATCACACACAGGCAGCGGGGTTGACATATAGGGCTCTCCAACCTCATAACTCAGTTTTGTGCATTTTGCCAACTCTTTTCATCAATAAATCACCATTTAATTCTTTTTTCCTCACAGCATGATGGTGCTAAATTATACGGTGGCCGACAGGTGCAAACGTGCTACAACGGCCCATAACACTCCCATAAGGAGAAATGCGCGTCACTTTAACCCTTAGATGCATAAGTGGGTCTTTTTTGACCCCGGTGAGGTGGTTTTCTTGAAGTATCTTTGTAATTACATTTTTGTATCATTTCATATTCCGGCTATTCCTCAAAAAACATGTTTTGGATATCATGCCATTCAAATTTTTTATTTAAATTGTATACATTTTAAGAAATGTTAGTTTTTGTATTACTACCCCAAGCTTCCATAAGTGGGTCAAAAATGGCCCGCATGCATTTTCTATGGAATTTCGTTTTTTTTTCAAAATGTAAAAAAAATGTCTAAAATTATAAATAGTGGAAAATGTAATATAAAATATTTCTAGTGTGAACCAAAATATAATAATAATAATATTATACAAGTGATTTTTCTTAACCAAAATGACAAAAATGGCATAAAAACACATGTTATTCTAATACGGGTCCTTTTTGACCCACTTATGGGAGAGTGTAGGGTCCAGTCACTCGTGCATCTAAGGGTTAAAAAATAATGCAAATATAAAAACACAAACGTGCCAAAACACATGTAAATCCACCTTCTTCCATTTCTCCTAATGGAACCGTTTGGGCCGTTGTAACGCATTTGCCCCTGTCGGCCACCGTAAAATGACCATACTGATCAACTGTACATCACCTATAATTTATAAAATAAATAACAAAAACATAAAAAAATACCATCATTAAGTGAAAGGCCTAAACACAGACCTGTTGTTTTTTAAACGTTGTAATAAAGGAGGACTGGCCAGGCCACCAGATTTGACAAAAACATCATAGACATTCAGATATAAAGTGGACATCAAATAGTGATCTCATCATTATTTTTTAACATTTAGGGTGCTCCAACCAAATAAATGATCAAATAAATACAATACATTTCCCAATTTAACCATACAGTCACCATGCCATGTTTTTACTACAACAGCCCACATTCAGATACATCACCGTCTTCATAGAGTGAGCTATGTGTTTTCCTTAAAGGTGCATGCTCTCCATTATGATTAGAATTAGTATAAATGTGTTGACTGTGCAAAACAATATATACAGTTTCACCCCCGCACGTTTGAGGCAAAGGCAGTACTTTGGAGACAGAGCTAGGATGTAGGTTTTAAAATTATTTTTTTATATTGGCTCTATGAAACCTGATGTACTTATATGATTCTGTTTTCTTCAAGTTTGTATCTTCTTGGTCGAATGCACTTATTGTAAGTCGCTTTGGATAAAAGCGTCAGCTAAATGCAATGTAATGTAATGTAATATATTAATCTGCTTTAAAATACTCTCAAAAACTTGTTTGTATTGAGGTGGAATTGCTCAGTTTTTTTATTATCACTATAAAACAGGGCTCCAGTTGGATTCAAGTTGCAGTTAGAATAAAAATACATATAAATTATTTATTTTTTAATAATAAAAATCACTGGAAGTTGATGTTTTTTCATATCTTCCAGGAGCTAAAAAGTCAAATATGCAAGCACAATATTTACTGTATATCAAAAATGTGAATAAAATCATATAATATTTGATACAAGGCGCCACCTTATGGTTATATAGAGCTTATATGGTTTAACTCGCATTGCTGTGCTTTTCTGGGAAACTTAACAGACTATCATTAAGTTTCTTACTTTCTTATTATAATTTTCTTATAGATATGCATGGCAGTACAGCACACTGTAAGCTCTTAGTTAGTCATGAACGTAAACATTTTATATTTCAACTTGGATCATTTGGTAGTATTTCCTGTAGTACTCTCTGTAAATGGCAGTAAACTCTTCTGTGTGTGCTATGGGTGGTTTTGGTTACTTGTTAAATGTAAACGACATAGATTTTGTGACTGTGGGTGCGATGTGAGTTTTTCACTTTAAATTCTGTTTGATATGTCTTGGATCTTCAAAAATGTTATCATGTAGTCAACGATCATTCACTTTCATTGATCCCAAACAAACATTTTTTTCTTTTAGAGCTAGATATAAATTTGATATTGTCAATATTAAAGGTCCCATGTCATGGCCATTTCTACTGATCATAATTCCATTGTTGAGGTCTACTAAAATAAATGTATATTGTGCAATTTTCCAAACTCACATTGGTTTCTCATACAGCATCTCTGTATAGTATGTGTATTCACTCTCTGTCCTAAACGGCTTGTTGGAGATCCTGCCCCCCCCCCCTCCCTGTGAGCCCAGTGGCCGTCTGCGAGACAGCGAGACACAGCGAAACCTAGCCCGAAACACACACACACCCGCAGCCTGGCTGGGAGTTTGTGTGTGTGCCCAGGCTGGTGTCTCGCTGACCCCACACCAGTGAGCCAGCTCACAGTGTCCCGCTCCTCGCAGCAGCAAGCCTTGCAACGTCCCGCCGAGTGTGTGTGTGTGAGGAATCCGCGGATTCGTCCAAACGTAACGGCTCCGCGGACGTAACGTAACGGCTCGTTACGTTACGTTACGTCACTATACCCGAAATACGTCACTATACCCAAGAAGTAAACAATGGAAAAAGAGAAATCTCCAACGAGGCGTTCTGGGGCAGCATAGACAGGTCTTTTCTGTGTTAGAGTTTTACTCGCTACAGGGTGTACTTTGAGGGTTTGTGACTCTGCAGACCGTTTACATGCAGAAAAAGCTACATAACACACAAGGGGACGGGTAATAACCAGAAAAGCATGACATGGGACCTTTAAAACAATTTATTTTCAGGTCATACTGCCCAGCTCTGGCCTAGTGTACGATAAAAAGGCCATTCCCTATGATCAAATACACTTCCAATGCCACTGATATTGACTCGCGGCTACGGATATCGTTATAAGTGTTTAGGTTGTAATAAGTGTTCCCTGTCTTAATTTCCACAAAAAAATGAAAAACATCACACAGACATATAGAAATATGCACGCACACAAAGACACATTCAGTAAACACGTACACAAAGATGCACACTTGTGCACGGTCTCAAGCGGCCACACACACACATACACACACACACACACACACACATACATACACACACACACACACACACACACCACACACACACACACACACACACATACACACACACACACACGCACGCAGATGGGATGGAAGTGTTGTTGGAAGATGATTTGAGCTGTGGTAACTATAGATCTTCAGGGAGATGTCTGAAAGAAAAGAGAGGAAGGGAATATTAACATTTTTTTATCTAAGATAGCAATATTCTTGGAAGATGTGCAAATATCTCAGATTCTCTAGAGATAATGCCAGCAGGTAGTGAGATCTAGGGCAAAACACACAAAGAAACACATTTGCTTGCACAAATATATATATATACACTTGTTTGTACCACTTGGTACCAGTGGTCTTCTGAGAGAAATCACAGCAGGAAGGGGGAATCAGATATTTGACCTAAGTAAAAGTAGAAATACCACAGTGTAGAAATACTCTGTTAGAAGTGCATGTCTGGCATTCAAAGATTTACTTAAGTTAAAGTACAATAGCATTCAAATATACTTAACGTACCAAAACCTAAAGTACTCTTTATAACATTCTCGGAATCATATATTGTATCACTACATTATAATAAGTGATCCATTAATGTCTGCACACTTTTTATTTTGCAGCCAGTAAATGTGGAGCTAACTTTCCTACTATATACTATTAAGTCATATTTCAAGTCCGTCCCAATTTTGATTCATATTATAAATAAAAAAGAAGTATGAAGTAGCATACAATGGAAATACTCAAGTACAAGTATCTCCAAAATGTGCTCAAGTAAAGTCCCTGAGTAAAAGTACTTTTAACGACTGCTTCCAATATATTCCAATACATTGTTTAATAAAACCCAGGTTCTATGAATGTTTCCACTACAGCATCACTGTGGCTGTAATTCCTATTGTAATCAACACGCTTACATGGCAGTGTCCTGTCTGTTTAGTTTGGCGGTTACTTTGATTTTTAACTTTTCTGTATTTCCTATTTCTCCCAATACTGACCTAGGCATCTTCTATAGCACACATGGTGCTGATGATAAACAACAAGGAGTCTTGATTGGTTGATAAGCAGGTGTTTACCTGAGGGGTGTTGGGGTGAGGGATCCAATCAGAGGACCCGCTATGGTTGTCTAAAGATAAAAGTGAAGAGATGCCCGACAACAGGTTAGCTTAGAGAAGATGTGTGATTCAGTTAGAGAAGCCAAAGAGTTATATTGAAGGAAAAGTACTTTAGTCATGGCTAACTTTACGTCTGAGCTGTTATACTTGTATTACACATTTGATAGTCGGCACATTACTACTGTCAAATGTGCAAAATGCTACCGGCAAATCATATGTTTGAAATTATACCAAGCATAATTGTCTTTCTCTTTTTATTGTTAAACGCAAGGGGTGTTTTTTTTTTGACAATGTAAAATAGCTTAACTAGTATATATGGAATAATATTATGGCAATGGCATATCCTAGGGAATTTGTCTGTTTATTAACGGAATATGTGGAATACGCTAGTTCAAATTGGAAATACTGCGGCAGAGGAGAGATATGTGCCAGAGCAGCTTCATAAAACAGAACATGTACTGCTAAAAAAAAGTGGCAAACCAGGTCCTTCTTAATCTTTGTGCTATTGGTAGTTTCTGGTTGAGGACAAGAGAATGAGATTTCTTACTTAGTTCCCTCCTCCGCAACACCTTCAGCATCCAGCTTTCCCTCTTCCTCCATCTTCTCCTCTGAAATCAGTTCCTGTTTCCGGTGTCGACGGAGACATTTCACTACCACCATGGAGAGGATCAGTAGCGCTAAAGCTCCGCCCACTGACGCCCCGATCGCCACTGCGATGGTGGAATCTCTGGGAGGAGGAACTGTGGAGAGCAGAGGGTTAAATAGTTTGTAGACATCGAACTGAGACAAGTGCAACGCTGGCTAAAAGCTCTGATTAAACAGAGTGGAAAGTAAGTGCTGCTGAGTGAGCCTTGTGTGTGTGTGTGTGTGTGTGTGTGTGTGTGTGTGTGTGTGTGTGTGTATATGTGTGTATATGTGTGTATATGTGTGTGCAAGAAATGCTGAGGGACTAAGTTAAACCTCTTGTTTGTCTTAAATAGTAAAAAGCTGACTCATCACCAGTAGGTCCTCGTGCTCCAGGAAACACACACTTTCTCACAAACAAACACACTCACACACAATGTGTTATACTGTATAAGATTACTGTTTGAAAATACATTGCCAAAGAAATCTCAGTGCACCAAATATCAGTCATAAATTAGTCCAGATCCTGGGTTAGATTTTTAACAGTATTCTTGACGTTTTCGCATTTCTTGTCATATTATTGCAATGTATTTAGTCCGTTTATAGCTTGCAAGAGCGTAAACAAACACAAACAGATTTTTTTTAACCTGATTTTTGCGCAACCATCAAAATTATTCATGAGCCACTTCTGCTATTAGCTCACAAGGAGGCTGGTAGTGCCGCTCTGTTGACAGAAAAACAAACAGCTGCAGCTTGAAATGAGGTAAGGGCCAAACATGCCGGATAATGATAGTAATTGTCAGTGTTTGTTACCTGAAATTGTGTATTCAAAGTTTACTTTTTTATAGAAACAATTTGTGAAATAATGAATGATGCTATTTCATGCTCTTGCAGCTCTGAAGTTATGATTGATTATGTGTGTAACTGCACAGGGACTGCAGATCAACTAACTAATAGCTAAATCTGGCATGAACCATCTCCTATTTGTTTTAGATTAATTCATTTGTATGCAATGTCCTTGTTTGATAAAGACTTAATTACATAAGAAATATCTCTAACAGCAATATCTAGCTTCCACTTATTACAAGGCTTAGTTGAATACTCAATGCTGATTGGTCAACAGATGGGATAATGTGCAGGGAGGTGGTCATTAATGAAGAACTCAATCAGGCACTGTCTCTTTAAGATGTATGGACTGTAGTATCTTCATAAGGGTTATCGTCTTACGTTCGGTAACAACATGGAGACGTATGGTGCCATGTCCCTGGATGCGGTCGGGGGGGTTTCTCACGTAGCAGTTGTAAAGCCCCTCATCCTCGATCTGCACTTCTGACAGGGTGATTGACAGGTCGTTCTTATCCAGGTTCCCCGCAAACATGACCCTGTCTTCGAACTGGTACGATTGCAGAGGCACCATTCCTTTCTTCTTGTTGAATGTCATGAACTGTAAAAAGAGAGAGGGAGAAAGTGATTTATTAGTTTATTTGACAGGCAACTATTGGAATGGAAGTGTTTTTGACCGTTCGCACCTCTCAGCCACCATTTAACAGGGACAGTGAACAATAGCCAGATTTAGGCAATAATCTTTTTTCATCTGTAAAACCAAACAGACATATTATAAAGCAAGAAGATAGCCACAGGCTAGAGCAGTACAGAAGGACATTTCATTGATGAGAAGGAATCATTTCTTATCAAGTATTTTTTTATTTAATGCACTTAGGGTTAGGGTCAGTGTCTCCTCTTCCATAACCCAGAACAATTTGCACAACAGCTAACACATTAATTTCCCAATTTGGGATAAATAAAGTATCTATCTATCTATCTATCTATCTGTCTGTCTGTCTGTCTGTCTGTCTGTCTGTCTGTCTGTCTGTCTGTCTGTCTGTCTGTCTGTCTGTCTGTCTGTCTGTCTGTCTGTCTGTCTGTCTGTCTGTCTGTCATCCATCCTTACTATGGCATTTGCCACTTGATTGACGTGCAGGTAAGCCAGTCTGAGATCTCATCTTTTCTAACACGCGGTTCACCATGCATGCGCCCTCAACCGCGCCAGCTGCAAATCACCGGCGAGCTGATTACCTAGTTAGCCTTCCAATTTATACAATTCCACTAAAGAAAGGGTATACAATTTACGTAATGACCAAAAATGTACTGAGTTGTATTGTGCCATACGGGTTCATGAAGTTATGCAAGGTACACCAACATAAGGTATACTCAGTATATAAATAAATAAATATATGTTTAGCATTTTTAATGTAGGTAAATCATTTTGACTTGTTCATTTTAAAAGTAGCTCCCAAGCTGAAAAAGTGTGGGCACCCCTGATCTAGACTATTAAGAAGTACTCATCCTAATGTACTTACCATTTCCTCTGTATCATTTAGTGTTTCTTGGTAGGTCCAGTTCATGAGAAACTTGCTAACATCCATCTTATAGCAGGAGGTGAACGTGCAGGGGATTTTCACTGTCGTTCCATTCAGTGCGTTAATGTTTTGGGGCATGAGGACGTCCATGCTTGAACAACCTGTGAAGGGAAGCAACAAAATCAGAGTTAATGATGCAACAACAATAATACATCTGAGATTTGGACAACTTATTCTAAACCAGGAGTGTCAAACTCAATGTCATCGCGGGCCACATTAGCATTATGGTTGCACTCAAAAGGCCGGTTGTAACTTTAAGACTATATAAATATACATATATAAATATATAAAATAATGTTTTATTTTACATTACTTGCTCTGCATTGGATTATTATCAGTTCTGGTAATAACTTCATAAATAACTACGTCTGAAAGCAGAAGTCTAGGGCAAATCATTGAAAGAAAATATTCAACAATTACACCAATCGTATCTATATTATATTCTTTGCAAGCTCTTGAGTTTGACACTCCTGTTCTAAACAATATGGTATACAAAGATATTTTTTTAACCTTCCTTTTATTGACCTTCCTGTCAACGTTGATCTGCTGTTTAATGGCAGAATAAGGGGTTCTTGCATCTCATTGCCACAAAGTTAATTAGTTTAGTTTTGCGTAAATTAAGTATACTGATTATTAACTTCAAAAAGAAGAAGGGTAGGGCATATTCTAGGAAAGCTGAAAGAGACAAAAGCCTTTTTTCCCATCTCATGATAATGCTACTTGTACAGTTTAAGCTGTAGACTATATTTTAGACCGAGCTTAGACTGCTCCACTGAGTCAGTTTAAATACCCACAAAAGCAGTTTGATTTCCTCAAGTTCCTCCTCCCTTCTAACATCACGTCTCAGCATGGATTTACACTCCCCAGACAGAATCTGTGCCTCTCTCTCAGTGTGTGTGTGTGTGTGTGTGTTTCTGAATGTGTGTGCGTGTGTGATGGGACTCTGCACCATTATTTCCTCTGCAGTCGGGTGTTTCTGGCTCTCTTCCCACTGCTGCTGCACCACTCCACAGGCTTGCCTCTCTGCACCACACTCACACACACACGCACGCACGCACGCACGCACGCACTCTCTACATTTCCACCCGGCGTCTGTATGTATAATTCACACGCACCATTTTCCATGCGCACAGTCAGGTGTCTTGTAATGCAGCGCAGCACCTGATCCCTAATGCTTCTTGCTCTTACACAAAAACACACACACGCACACAATTACATACACACTGCTTCCAACTCGTGCTTTCTCAGCAGTGAGCTTAGCATGCTAGCTGTGCTACGTCAATGTCACACAGCATTCTGACCTATCTGTACACATACAGCTAATACATTCAAGGACACACACCTATCACTGTCACACACACACACACACACACACACACACACACACACACACACACACACACACACGTGAGCTCTGTATTTGTGGCGTTGTTACTACATCCCATTCACAGTGAGTTAGATGCAGGCTGATGCTGACTCAGCAGTCCCGTCGATAGTGAGAAGGAGGCAGATGCAGAGACTTGCTAACAGATGAAATGCTGCAGTGGAGCAGCCTCCCTCCCTCCCTGCCTCCCTCCCTCCTTCC
The DNA here is from genome assembly GCA_031216635.1 of Dissostichus eleginoides. Taxonomy (NCBI): domain Eukaryota; kingdom Metazoa; phylum Chordata; class Actinopteri; order Perciformes; family Nototheniidae; genus Dissostichus; species Dissostichus eleginoides. The sequence goes on along the minus strand of CM062268.1, from coordinate 29,600,345 downwards.
CTCTGCCCCTCCTTCCTTCCTTCCTTCCTCTCCCATCCATGTCCACTCATGCCTCTCTCCTATACCTCTCCTGTCTTGCCCCACAGCTACACTCCAAAATGACTCCCTATTTTCACTTTCCAAATGCATTCTCTCTCCCACTCCCCTTCTATTTTCATCCACTGTTCTCACAAGGTCAATGCAGAAAAGAAGGTGGTGTGTCTGTTACATCACCTGTCCCGTGTGCCCCCAATTCCTCTCATCCGACTCTATGTGAACACCTTTTTATACGTTTGACCGTATATATGCACATAATACAATTTAAAGCAGAAGTGTATATTGGTAAAGAAATAACAGTTTTAAGGGAAATGACTGCCTTGTGGATAAAACAATACAAGTGCTGATACATTTAAGGAACTGCAATTTACTATATGTTGTTGTTGGAATATAAATCTCTTTAAACAAGCACATGCTAAAGACCACACAATGTTTCCATTTGTATTGAGAAAAAGATACCTGAAGCTATAGTTTTACTTGAAATGGAGTATTTTACAGCTAGGTTTTAGTACTTCTGAATACTTCCTCCACCACCACTAAGACTGAGTTGTCCATAACAGAATCACCACTCAGTTGTTTTAGTGTTGAAGATGGTTGGATGTATAAGAGGAGGTCCTGTGTGTGTTGACACTTTAGGGTTATCAACTGGCCACTCTTTAAAGGGGTTAACTCTCTATAGAGGGCTTCAATATGGCGTCCTTCATATTGTTGAACAGGTTGGGTGTCTTTGTCTTATCCGAGGGCTTTTTATAGGGGCAGGGCCTCGCATGCACCTCCTTATAATAGAGGAACAAAAGGCTTTAATGTTCCAGATAACCCAGCAGTAAATTGCAATATACACATTTTACATGTATTTTTTGTTGGAGCATATTATAAAATTGTATTTTTATTTTTATTTGATCCTATAATGGAGCATACGTTTCTTATAAATAAAGTGTTCTGATTATTTTCATATCCCAACAACAGAGGGACATTGGTGTAACAGTGAATCATGAGTTTTGTTTGGTACTAACTCATGTCTGGATGATGAAAAAAACCCAGAATGGTGCTCTAGGAGGAGATTCAGGTGATAAGGTGGGCATGTGTTACCTTAGTTGGTTATTGGATAATGGTTGAACAACCCAAAAAACATTGTGACATCACAAAGTAGCCACAATCTGATCCGCTCATTTTCAGACAGGTTTGAGGGGACAAATTGTTATGTATAAAATCCATGAAAATGTGGGTATTGCATAATAGGTGACTTAAGTTTTTATTTATTTTTGTTCTTTACTGCAGGGCTTGTCCTTAGCGCCCCCTGCTGTGTAGAAGGTCACACTGCAGCACTCAGGGGCCAAAAGGGAGCAGTCAGTCGATACAACTCACAGCAAAAATACAACATCTGTCAGTTAGAGTTGCAGGAAAGGATGAAGAAGCGTTTCTCTGATTAGATAAAAGCAATCAGTCCCAGAACCCTTTAAAGTAATACGACAAAATAGCCTGCAGCATCTTTGTGCCTTACTGTATTATCGGCACAGACAGGGATGCATTATCCAGCGTATTGACCTTATCTCACTGCAGTGCTGCAGGCAGAGTGATTGCACAAGCCCACACTCCTTTAAATGTAAATATTGACCGTGTGGAATAAGAGAGGAGAGGTACTTTCCATTTCTTGTCTTCCTCTCCCCTGCACCCTTTCACCGTTATGCATTATTGACCGTCCTGTCTACTCATGAAAGAGATGCAAAGTATGGCTGCTTTAATACACAGTATGCTGAAACCGTTAAGAAGAACTCATACAACATCCAGATCGAATCGCAGAAACAAGCAACTACACAGATACATATACACACAGTTACTGGGTAGTGTAACATGTTTTAAATGTGTTATATTTCAGTGGACTTTTGACCAAATGTGCAGCTTCTAGACAGGAACCTGAAGATGCATCTTGACGTTTTGAAAATAAACATCGGCAGCTTTGCTACCCTTTCAAATGTTATCTCTGAAGTGTTTTGATATTTTATGTTTATACTGTGATGGAAACATTTACAATTCTAATAATTCTGTGTTGCAAGGCCAATCTAAGTCTTACAAAGCAGCACGAGAGTTGAATACAGCAAAAGTAAAAGAAAATAAGGTAAATGAAAGGCTTACTGTTGAGTTATGTACATTAAATATATTAAAGGCATTGTGATGATGCTAAATAACAACATGTCTGTTTGTAAATGTTTTGTGATTCTATTTGAGTATCTTCACAAACATATTTTTCCTTAATATGTGTTTATATAATGCACAATGTTTGAAGGATAAAATTACACCTGGTCTAAATTACATTATTATCCAAATCTATGCTGTCATAATAACTGCATCAAACCCTGTCTCATAAAACTATTATTGTGTTGCAATGTTTACTGAAAAAATATATTGTTCAACAAAATGAATATTTATAAGGTGTCATTTGTTATGTTCCCCAATACTTTAGGTTCTAGAGTGTTCTAGATAAGGGAATAAACAATACAAATAAAATAAAATAAAAATAAACGGGTAAAAAATTAAGCAAAACACTTGTAGGAGCCACATATGAAGTATTTTTCTGTGTTTGTTACGGTACATGTTTTTGAGTCACTATAGGTGGTGGGCGTGTCATTGGATTTGTGTGGTGACGTTTGCAGTTATATCCGGTTGCTTTTACCTGCGCACTTTGTGATAGATGGAGGGGGAGTGAGCTGGAGAAGGACAATTTTTGTTGAGCGCACGCATGCACGCACGCACACATAAAAGAATATACTCATACGGGTATGGACTATTGAATGTTTGCTTTGGAAATAAAAGGTCAAACGCATACTGTTGGAAAGACTGAGTTGTTGCGCGTCCACAGTGTTTTTCTCTTGTTTAGTCCCTCGCGGCACTTTGCCGCAATAACACCCAAATAAAAACAGAAACCTGAATTGTAGAATCAAAAAATGCTGTTTATTAAACTAAAAGGGGCTGACTAGGCAATTCAAAAACAGCCGAAGACAATTTTCATAAAAAAAAAAAAGGTAGAATAGGGCACATTTCCTAACACTTCCGAAACACGTTAAAAAAGCAGTGTTGGAAGAAGGAATCAGATCCTTTACTTACGTAAAAGTAAAAATACAATGGCCTTAAAACACTCCATTACAAGTATGAGTATAAAGTGGAAGTATAGAGGAGCATTGAATGGAAATACTCAATTCAATCACAAATGTCAAAAATGTACTACAAATAATTGAGTAATTGTACTTGATTAATTTCCATCACTTAATCAGAAAGTCTTATTGTTTCCTTTATGTATTTATGTGTAGGCTCTGCTGGAATGGATTTCCTGTTTAATAGACAGGCACTTAACTAGCCACAGTGCAATTGTTTCCAGAAATGTGTCCACAATCAATAAGCCACTGCAGCACTAATCAATATTATGTATTTGGATTTGGTTTAATGAACTGATTTGTGGTCATTTGATGCTTCTGCACATCATGATGCAGGCACTTGATGCAAGGGCAATAGCAGTAGATGTTTCTTTTATGTATTTTAATGTTCAGGGTGCTGCTGCCCTCTACTGCCTCTCCTCAGGAACTGTGAGTGCAGTTTCAAATATTCAAACGCATTTTTTCAAATAAATATATAACACAAACATAAACAAAAAAGTGCAACACACAAAATAGTTTGAGTTTGTTGCAGGAATAAGCCAAATATGTTCTTTTAAAATAGAATAAGATAAGGCAGGATCTATAATTAAAATACAGTAAATGCTCTGTAATAATCATTGAGGACTGGATTTGAAGTGATATATGAGGACTATAAAAAATGTATTCTAGACAGCATTTGACACTAGACAGAAATAATGTTTTCTGGAAACGGCAGCAAGTTTTGCAAAAACTACAATATTTCGTTTTTTAGAGTTCAACAAAGTGATAGACCTGTATATGATGTATTGCAATATATGTTTATTTGGACAATAAACCAGCTGAGTAATTAATAATTAAAGAGGTAACCTTTCATTTTGCCTTCAGCAGAGAAACATCCTGTTGAGGAGCAGCCTCTCCATGCAACAGTCAACCTTTGAGTATCTATTTTCAGTTGGCATAGTGAAGAAGCAAAAGCTGCAGTAAGAACATCTAAAAATACACTGGTGGGTATTTTCCTTTTTAATAGACAAACCACTGAACTGCTACATTTGATGAATCTATGAGACAAAAAACAATTAGAAGTTAACATTTATGTCTTTTGTCTTCGTCATTTCTAGTATTAGAGTCCGACAGAAAACAGGGATTTTAGCCTCTACAGACCATTTACATGCACAAAAAAACACACTACAGGAAAGGGAAAACCACGAAAGGATGAGAGGGCCTCTTTAAAGCGACAAGGCCACTATGAAATCGGATGAAAATATGATTTTGAATGCAACCCCCCAGATCTTTGTGGTAAACCTTATCATCAGTGACTGTGTTATTGTGTACATAAACATGCAACCAGTGGCTAATCATCCAGATATTTCTCCAAACCCTCTTCCTAATACAACATAATAATCAGTTCTGTAGAGATCATCGTGCTCTGTATCATTAACCTCACCTCCCTGGGTTTGGTGAGTTTTACATTCACCACTGGAAAGCATTTCACTCAGGCAATCATTGCAACCACAGTAAACAGCAGGAGGGGAGAATGTTAAGCTCAATGCTGATATATACTCACCACAACATGGCTTTACATTGGTGGATGGATCTGTTTGTTAATCTGCTCCGGTTTTACATTTAATCTGAGCATCCCCACTCAGAGTAATGATGCTGTGTGTGATCAAATGTAGAAGCCCATTTTGATCTGATAGCTTTTGATCTGCAAATGATCCTGATCCATTTGATATCATGCTGAAATCTGCTACATTTAAACCCACCTAGCTATTAATAAGGACCCTCCATAGTGTATATGTGTGCTGCTGAATAAAATAAACAGCACATTGGTGGCACCTTATGATAGGCCTATTTCTGTCCCCACACTGAGTCACACACTGTACACAATGATGTACACAATGAGCCCATATTTATTTTATAAAGGCAGCTGCATCTTATTGAAGGGTGGATGCACCGGGGGCATACATATGTTTACAGAGGGTGAATAGAGACCTAAAGGGGGAGGGGGTCAACATAAAGCCATCAGTGGACAAGCACAGCTGATCAGAGATCCATTTGTTTCTTACCGGAGAGCCAGAGCAACAGCAGCGCCGCGCCCAGCAGCTGAGCGGCAGACCTCTCCGGTACCGGGGAACACATCTTCCGGGGAAAAAACCGAGCCTTTATCTCTGGAAAATTATGTATACGTTAAAAAACACAGCAGGAATTCTGCTCTTGCGTTAAAATGCTAAAAACTGTATTTTTTGTTTGGTTTTACAGGCAGGACATGGCTGGCAGTGTATGTAGCTGTATGGCAGGTTGGTCTCATGGTTGTCGGTACGTTGGAGGAGGAGGAGGAGGGAGGGCAGGACAGGAAGTGGAGTAAAATGGAGGACATCTGCCTCTCCTACAGGTTGTAAACAAACGGTTTGTACTACGTGTTGAGTACACTGAAGAGCAACACCTACACGCTTGAAATTAAAAGAAAAAGAAAGCAAATATTTACAAAAATAGACCTTGAATGACTTATTGAAAAAAAAAACGTTTACTATAGATTTTAAATGCAGGGTATAAGGTACACAAGGCTTTTGTTGGCAAATGCATTTTGACCATGTTCAAATATGTTACCTATTAGCAATAAGATAAAATACATTGATTTAGCTGGTTTATCGTTAGCTATTCATGCCATAGTCTCCACAGTTTCCACATTTCAATCAAACTGATCAAATGAGAGATTTTAAAGCAATGTGTTACAGCATTTCCATCCAAAATCATCAAAGAACCAAATAAAGGAATCCATATACGTGTATATTTTAAATTATAATCATCAATTACGACGATCCAGGATGCTTAGATAAGCTTTTCTAACACAGTTTATGTTGATTTTCCCTCACTTATGTGTACGTTTGTAATGTGAATGTAAATGAAGAGATCAGCCACTACTTATCCAGGTGGGAGCAGGAGCTTTTGTATCTTGGACGTTTTTTAGGTAACACTATCAAAATATCACATCTGTATTTTACCACGTGTGCACAATAATGTCTGTTTTGGGTCATGAGGATGAGGAGTCCCCTCTGAGAGAAACCAGGCTGCCGTGCAGACAAACAATAAACTAAACACAGTCCAACCCTTCCTCCCTCCTGATCACTCCCCAATCCATCCTTGCTTGGTGGGAGGCAGAAGGAGAGGATTCCGGGAAATAAAATCACTAAGTGGTAGTCACATGGTTCATCATACCATCTACCTTTCACATTGTTACTTACAGGAGGCAAAGAGGGTGTGATCTACTGTGTTAAGTGTAAGTATTAATATGTCTGCATGTAACTGCACTATAACTCTTCCACAGTAAGAGGGCGCTATAGGCGTAAGAAGGCGCAGCTATTGTAGCTGACGTCAGTTATCAGGTATAAGCGATTGTTCCCTCCCCTTCTATCTCTCTCTCTCTAGCTCTCATGGAGAGCAGGTCAAGTGGTGCAATGCACATATGAAAATAAACCACGCCAGTTAAGGCTAAAGAAGACCTCGTTGTCATGACCAGTTTATTGCTATACATGTGACTCTGTCAACAGGTTATGGGCCCAGATCACGGAAGAGCGAAATAACGATAGCTAGTTAGCTGAAAAGTTTAGGCTAGTTTAGCGGCGGGAAAACCGCGGGACGCTAAAGCTAAGCTAACGGGCAGCTAAGCTAAGCTACAATTAAAAGATGGCGACCAGAGGCAGAAGCAAGTGGCCCACGTTTGACGGAAGGGCAGAAGAATATGAGCTCTGGGAAGAACGGATGTTGTGCTGTATGCACGGAGTGGGGCCGAAAAAGACAATTTTGACGGGCCTCACGGGAGAAATAACGGAGGCCGCGCGAGCCCTGGATACTAAGCTGAACGCCGACGCATACTGCGAGCTAGCACCACTCCTAGACAACACGAGCTTGGGGCTGATATTCCGGGACACAAAGGACAAAGGCCGAGAGAGTCTAAAAGTGTTAAGAGAACACTACATCGGCAGAGGTAGGCCCCGGATTGTATCCCTGTATATAACATTGACCGCGCTGAAGAAAGCTAACACAGAGACTGACTGAATACGTCATCAGGGCGGAGCAGATCATCACGGCGCTCAAAAGTGCAGGAGAAGCACCGAGCGATGGACTAATGATGGCGATGGTTATGAGGGGACTACCGGAGATGTATAAACCGTTCACACTGTTGGTGATGCACGGTTCAGCGGACATGTCGCTGGGGGAGTTCAAGGCCAAGTTGCGGAACTTCGAGGCCTCAGAAGACTCAGACCCGGTCGCAGAGGAGGCGGGAGAAAGGGTAATGAAGGCCCGGGCAGCGCCAAAGAAAAAGACCGGACCCCCGACGGAGATGGCGTGTTGGCGATGTGGAGAAAAGGGTCACCGAAAAGATAATTGCACAAAAACTGTTTGGTGTAGTTTCTGTAAAACTTCGGGACACGCAGACAGAGTGTGTAGAAAGAAGCGCGAACAGAGCGCTCGGTACGCGCGCGTGCAAGATGGCGGCTGTGGACAAGATGGCGGCAGCGGTGGACGTGAGGCGAGTCGAGACGACGCCCGGAGAGCAGCGGGAAGAGAGGACTTCACCTTCAGGGCGCAGACAGCATACGCCAGCCGGTCAGCGCAGCATCAGGAGGAGGCCCAAAGGAAGGGACTGATCGTGGACACAGGTGCGTCGTCCCACATTATCAACGACAGGAACCGATTCAAGAACTTTGACAGCACCTTCGAGCCAGAGAGACACAGCATGGAGCTGGCAGACGGGAAGCGCACTTTCGGGTTGGCGCACGGGAGAGGAGACGCACAGGTATGCCTCATAGACAGTGAGGGGCGCCGGTGTACAGTGACGTTGAAGAACGCCCTCTACATACCCTCGTTCCCTCGTTGAGGTGTACAAGAGAATGTATTATCTACAAACAGAATGTAATGAAAATGATGTTTGTAATGTCAGTCATGATATTCAGACATGGCATGAGATCATGGGTCATTGTAATTACGAGGATATACTGAAGCTGCAGGCGGTAACAGTAGGCATGCACATTAACGGTGAAAAGCATAGACCTAACAAAGAATGTGATGTGTGTATAAAGGGAAAGTTCACTCAAACAAGGAACAGAGGTCCCACAGAAAAAGTAAAGACACCACTTGAGCTAGTTAACACAGATCTAGCCGGTCCAGTAAATAATGAGTCCATAGGTGGCTTTAAATATATGCAGTCTTTCACAGATGTGTGTACAGGGGCAGTGTTTGTTTACTTTCTCAAAGCAAAGAGTGACGCACTTCAGGCCACAGAGAAATTCCTTGCAGATGTAGCTCCGTATGGCAGCGTAAAATGCCTGAGGTCCGACAACGGAACAGAGTTTACAAATAGAGAGTTTCAGTCACTGCTGAGAAGGAACAAGATCAGACACGAGACGTCCTGTCCTTACTCCCCGCACCAGAACGGGATAGCTGAGAGGGAAGGGCGCACCTCTTTTCGAAATGGCTAGGTGTAAGCTAATAGACGGTAACTTACCTAAGAGTCTATGGCATTATGCGGTCCAAGAAGCAGCTTACACCAGAAATCGGTGTTTTAACAAGCACACGGGCACCACCCCATATACAGCACTGACAGGAAAAAGGTGTGATCTAGCCAGGATGCACAAATTTGGGTCAGTGTGTTATGCTTACCAACAGGACAGAGGAAAACTCGAGTCCAGGTGTGAGAAAGGACTTTTTGTAGGGCATGACAAGGGCAGCCCCGCTTTTCTAGTCTATTATCCCGGTAAGGGGAAAGTGCAAAAGCACAGGTTAGTAAAGTTTGTCACAAAGACAACATGTGAGAACGAGACACAGACACAGGAGCCAGAGCTGGACTCCAGAGTAGGGTGTGAGAAAAGAGAGACGCCACAGCCTAGTGTACTGAGCACAGACATGCAGACAGACGGTCAACAGCCACCGGAGGATGATGGCGAGAAGCACCCTAGGGTGACGTCACGTGCCTCATGCAGTGGGAGATATCCCCCCCGGGAACATAAACCCCCAAAGTATCTGAAAGACTATGCCCAGAGAGAAAGTGACGAGGATGACAGTACACTTACCAGCATAGATTACTGCTACAGAGTAGTGAGTGGTGTACCTCAGACCTTTAAAGAGGCCATGATATCCCCTGAGTCAGGAAAATGGGAGAGAGCGATGGATGAGGAGATGAGGTCCCTGGAGGACAATCATACTTTTACTCTAACAAAGTTACCCGAGGGTAGACAGACAGTGGGAGGCAAGTGGGTGTACTCAATCAAGGAGGGTATTGAAGGGCACGACAGGTACAAGGCCAGGTTTGTAGCTAAAGGCTACAGTCAGAGGGAAGGAATAGACTACGGTGAGACATTCTCCCCTACAGCTAATCTGACCAGTGTACGGGTAGTTATGCAGAAGGCAGCCGAAGACGACTTGATTTTACACCAGATGGATGTGAAGACAGCCTACCTGCACGCACCCATTGATAGGGACATATATATGGAACAACCTGAAGGTTACGAGAAGAAAGGAGAGAAGCTAGTGTGCAAGCTAGAAAAATCCATTTACGGCCTGAAACAGTCTGGGCGAAATTGGAACGAGATGCTTCATACATGTCTAATTGAAGACCACTTCATACAGAACCCAGTAGACCCCTGTGTTTACACAAAGGAGTCAAAAGAGTCAGGGAAAGTGATAATTGTGATTTGGGTGGATGATTTGATCATCGCAGCAGACAACACTAGAAACCTAGAGCAGGTGAAAGGTATGCTCTCCACCAGATTCAAGATGAAGGACCTGGGCAGGTTAAAACATTTTCTAGGCATGGACTTCGAACAGTCTGCCAGTTGTGTAAAAATATCCCAGAAGAGATATGTGGAAAAGATCCTGAATCGTTTTGACATGCAGGAGTGTAGAACTAGGGAAACACCATGTGATCAAAAGCTAGACTACAATGAGGATGCACAAAAATTGACGGATGTAAAAATGTATAGAGAAGCTGTAGGCAGCCTCATTTATTTGACTACATGTACTCGCCCTGACCTATGTCAGGGCGAAGGAATGGATACATATGTATATAAGAAAACTGTTGTTTATGAAGACAACCAGGGAACCATTGCACTTGCCAGAAACCCTGTGTGCCGACAGAGGTGTAAACATGTGGATATAAAATATCACTTCATTAGATCTGTCATCAGAGAAGAAAAGATGACACTGGTTTACTGTCCTACAGATGACATGGTTGCAGACGCTATGACCAAGCCTGTCTCCAAACTGAAATTGAAAACATTTGCAGGGGTCATGTTCGGTGTGTAAAATATTGCCTATTATGTAATATTGACTGCCATGTTCTTTTGATGTTTTGAACTGTTATTTTTCTTGGAAAAGTTGTACAGTATACACGTCATTCATAAGTGGGAGTGTTAAGAGTAAGTATTAATATGTCTGCATGTAACTGCACTATAACTGTTCCACAGTAAGAGGGCGCTATAGGCGTAAGAAGGCGCAGCTATTGTAGCTGACGTCAGTTATCAGGTATAAGGGATTGTTCCCTCCCCTTCTATCTCTCTCGCTCTAGCTCTCATGGAGAGCAGGTCAAGTGGTGCAATGCACATATGAAAATAAACCACGCCAGTTAAGGCTAAAGAAGGCCTCGTCGTCATGACCAGTTTATTGCTATACATGTGACTCTGTCAACATACTGTTGTACAAAGTATTAAAAAGAGAAGCTGCAGTGAGACAGTTGCCAAATCCCAAAGTCCCCTCTGAACCCTAAAGCTTGAAAACCCTCTGGGATTTATCTGGTGGTAAGAGCTTGAGTGCAAGAGGTCGTAAAGGCTCAACATGGAGTAAATAGGAAGGGGGAAAAAGCGCTTCACACAGCATTTATTTATTTAGATGATGTTTTGAAGAAAAGTGAAGGGCCAAATATCATCTAAATAAAGAGATGCTTCTAGAGAGTGAAGCCCTTTTTTTCTCTACCTATGTATTCCATGTTGAGCCTTTACTTATCTGTCACATACTTATGTAAATATAATACATTGCTTTATATCTTGTTGTTGTTAATTTGTAAATTCAACATGTATATTTTCTACTTTCTCGTTTATTTCTTGTCTTTTAATTTGTATTGTACAATGCCATGTCCTTTTATGCTGCTGCAACACAAACATTTCCCAAATTGGGATCAATAAAGTTCTATCTTATCTTATCTTTACGACCACAGAAACGGAGACACTGGGTGTTTCTCAATGTCGAGGACGCTTCCTTGGTAGGACATGTCCCTACGAGTCAGGTCCTTCAGAAGCGAGGCAAGAATCCTTCCTAGCCTCGGAAAACGAAGAGTTGTGGAACAGGCTAACAGGTGTGCAGGTGTGCGTCATATGCGAGGCCCCGCCTTAAATGGAGCGCGATTTCCGCCAAAGATTTGGAAATTGGTCCGTGTGCAAAGCATTGTGGGGATTTTAAGACCGCGGAGTCTACACATGTGCATCCTCGAAATTTCCCGCAACGAAGGACGCCGGCCTCGGTAGAATTCCAAGCATCCTGGACATTGGAACAGTCCTTCGGCGGCACTCGATGACGTACAGTAGCATCCTGGAAATAGTGGCTCTGGAGCAGCCTTCCTCGACATTGAGAAACACCCACAGGCTCTGATTTCTTAAATAGGCCACACCCGAGTCACACAGCTGACGGTGATTAGATAATCATGTCTTAGCAGTGCAGGGAAAACAATCAAGATGAGACAAAACATTGGCTGAGAACAGGCAATTCAAATGTCCATCTCTGATATAATTTCCTCTAGTCTTTTATAAAAACAGCATCATTTAGCAAAGAAGTAAAGGAATGGTTGATGAATACACCAGATGTGAAGTATGTGGTTGCGAAATCTTCTTAAATCCATGTGAAAGTAGTGTTTATTCAAAGAAAAGTAGGTACCAGTGTACACAATGCACCACACAGCACCATGAATTGGGTTACTCACTTAGAGAAAGTCTGCAGGAATGTGGACAAAGTGGATATGCTTTGTTTTTAAACACTTGGTTTAGTGTCTGTCATTTCTAATAGTATAGAGGGAGTGCTCCATCTAGTGTTTCACATAATACAATACATGTCTTTATGGGTTGATAGAAACACCACAGTGAAGGGGAATGGTGTGTTTTTTGCTGTGTTATTGAAAACCAAGGCAAAAACCGAACCAATAATGCATAGCGGGATTCATATGTATGTATGGATGTAATAATGATTTGTTATTTACTTTTAATTATAGTTGGTGTAGCCATTGCAATATTTAGCAAAGAAACAAATTATTCAAATGCTGTTAAACTACCTGACTAACTTTTGTTTTGGTCATACAATAAGCCAATTTGCCTGTGAAGCAACTTAATTATATGAGATAGCCTTTAAGTTATTTCATTAATTCCACAGGAAGTTAGTATTTTACTTCCTGTGGCATACAGCCTGTCAGAAATCTGCCTCAAAAGACCAAACGGAAAGTAGAGTTTGGCAAACACTCATCACTCAGGTTCCAATCTGAATGCATTACCTCCGGTTTGAGTTGCACATGCGGGAACAAGACGTGAAGAGCCCAAACTGTCATCTAAAGAGTCTTCATGACCTAATGTGACATCCCTACTCCTTTGCAGACTCAACCTCGAAGTCCATGAGTGTGAAACAGACTTAATGATTTCTTTGAGCGGACAGATTCTTCAGAAAAGATGTGGGATGTCAGGATAAAGGGAAGAGGAAAGGACGATCACATACTATAAGGAGTGACTGAGGGAGGAGGCAGTTATGGAATGCAGGAGGAGAGAAAAGGCACTTAGAGGAGTGGTTAGGACACATTAGGAGCCGAGTGAGGCGACTCTCAGTCTGTGGTGAGCATCACAATCCTGCTGACTAATGAGAAAGAGCTCATACAAACTCTACATGCATTCAGTACATTCAGAGGGAAGGCTTAAAGGCCGGACACTGTCAAATAATACACGTGTATCTATTCCATTATCCACAAATGTTGGGTTGAATGTTTGTTTGTGATCACATTCAACTGTTTTTATCAACTGTCATTGAATGTATTCATTAATGTTTATATTTTGTATGTATTTTCTTTCTTTATTGTTATTTTTTCATTTTTTGGAGGAAATGAAACGTTGTAACATGTTGAAATCTTAAATGTAGAATATTAATCCCCCACTCACTTAGGAAAAAGAAAATACTATATTAAAATCAAATGTAAAAATGCACTTATGTCGTCATTGTAAATTCACTATAGGCTATTGTACTGAGTAAATGTATGTAAGTATTGTAGTAAGCAAGTATATAAGGATACCTATAGGAGTTATCGTGTGTGTGTGTGTGTGTGTGTGTGTGTGTGTGTGTGTGTGTGTGTGTGTGTGTGTGTGTGTGTGTGTGTGTGTGTGTGCATTTTAGGCCTCTTTCACCTGTCTTTGTTTGATTGAGTGTTGAGACGTTGACACTTTACACATTATCTGCAGTTATTTCTGCGCTGGTGTTGTCAGTTTGTTTGTTTGCTCAGCATTTTGTATTCACTTACTCTCAAACACCCAGCACATTTTCTCTCTGTCAGCTTTTTGTATTGGGTCCTACACAAAAACAACATTTCCCCCCTGAAAATAGATCAGTTCAGTTATTTCATATGAGAGACTTTGTTGTTTGAGTTTACATCGAAGCTCATCTTCCTGGTATTATTATATAAAAAAAGGATGAAATCACGTATTTCTTTGCACTTATTAACAACATATGGATAAAAAAATGTGCCCATGTAGATCAGCCGAGTTTTAAGGTTTTAAATTCTTAATAAATTATAACTATATAATGTCTTTTACAGTATGATTGTTTAGTCATATGTAACTCTCTTTCATCACGGTTTGAAACTGTCGCTCTCCATGGTGCTGAATGTTACCACCCAGTGTACATCATGTCAAATCTCATACTACACATTCAATAGTCATGATACTTTGGTTTTAGAGCTACGTGTCATCAGTAAAGGTCTTAGAAAACTACAAGTAAGATTCATTATAGTGAAGCAAATCAATAACACACTGTTCTCTCTCTCTCTCTCTCTGTTGTCTCCTGTTTCCTGCAGAGAGGAGAAGGGTTGCTATGAAGAGTGCTCCTTTGTTGCTAGGCAGCAGGGATGTTGTGCACGATAGAGTCACTGCTGAACCGACTGTTGCTGATTTAATACAAGCAGAGGTAAGGGGGCTGTGAAGGTGAAAAACATAACACATTTTAAATATATAGTAAAGGATGGCTGTAGAAAAAACCATTCAAAAACTTTATTTAAAAAAGCTGATCGAGGAAGCAACCAGATTTAAAAAATGTTTCATATTGTACTCAAACTCACCTTCATTGTATTTACATTGAAATAAAAACACTTTTGTAATGAATTCATATTGTTTTCAATGTTTATACATTTATTTCCAGTAGAAAGTCGGTCTATAACAGCGTATTTTAACTTATTCTGTATATTGTATATCTTGTTTTGTATCCACTCTATAAAATGTTTATTTCTACTGTTGATATGTATATATATTAACTGTTCTGTATTTTTTTCTTGTTCTATCATATGTTTAACTAATTTGAAATGCATTATAATCATTCTGCTCCAACACTTTCCCTAACTTGGGATCAATAAAGTAAATCTAATCTCATCGTTTTTGTTTTTTTGACCACTCCTCTAAGATTCATATATTATACTAAAACAATATATACTTTATAAAGTGTTCGAACTGACTCTTGAGGGCAACTATAGCTGTCCTACTGATTCTGCTGCTATGTCAAACTTGTTGGTGTGTGGGTTTTGGTGCTTACATCTTTTTACATTTCTGAGTTTAGATTTCATTCAAACTACAAGTCATACCATGCATACACTTGGGGTATTTTCCACGCTTCATTTTACATTAAACGACAGGAGGCTGTGGCTTAGTGGGATAGTGCGCTGATCTTCGGATCAGGGGAGCACTGGTTCAATTCCCTCTGCAGTCAGCATGTCATTGTGTCCCCGCATTGGATAAAAGCGTCTAACAAGTGACATGTAATGTAATTTAAAAGTTGTAACATGTCAAAGGGCATTATGAGATATTTTACAATTAGTGTACAAGGTTGATGTTCAAAGAATACTGTGGTTGCAGAATAAAACGCTGATAGGTAAAATAAGTTGTTGTCGGGTCTTTTAGAGTAAGCAAGAGTAAAATAAGCTGAGCAAACATAAAAAAAAAGAAAACAACAACAGAAATAACTGGCGCCAATGTGTAGAGCTGTCAACATCTCAACACACACACACACACACACACACACACACACACACACACATACCTACACATGCACACACACACACACACACACACACACACACATACACACACACACACATACACACATACACACACACACATACCATGTATACATCACTTCAGGGGACATTACATTGACTTACATGCATTTCCTGGAGACTTATCCTAACCTTAACCATAACCAACACATGCCTGACCCTAACCCTTACCCTAACCCTAACCAAGTCTTCACCCTAAAATTAATGATTCCCATTATGGGAGACTCCATTATGTCCCTATAAGGGGGGCGAGTCCCCACACGTGACTGTGTAAACAGATTTAGGTCCCCACAAGGATGGTAATGCTAGGCCACACACACACACACACACACACACACACACACACACACGCACACACGCACACACACACGCACATACACACACACACACACGCACACACACGCACACACACACACACACACACACACACACACACACACACACTTGTACTTCTCTATGGGTCCAGCAGAGGGCGCTGTGACTCCATGATAAACACCAAAACGCTTTGAAATAAAACTGTCATCATTAAAACATTATTAATCCTTCTTCTTTCTGAACAAACTTCCTCTACAACTTTTCTTGAGCTGATTAAATCAGTATTCGAGCCCAAGATAAAATGCTCTTTAAAAAAACGTTTTACAGAGTCGGTTAATGAGGGTATTACATTTGGTGTGGAGGAATATTCCTGGTAATAAATGTTTTCTTTATTTCAGTTTCAGAGGACTCACTTTAAATTTGACACGTTGGAGTTGGTTAAAATAAATTTTATTGTAATGGGAATTAAACGTGGCATGCCAACATTAGGCTCCTCTGGCAGGCCTGTAGTATGTCATCGTTTTAATATTAAAGCACCACACTGAGCTGTGTTTCAGCGAGGGAGAAGATAATGAGGACATTTTTCTCCACTTGCTTCTGATGTTTCTTGCAATTATGAGTTATTAACAGTGGTAGAAAGTAACAGAGTTCATTTACTCAAGTACAGTTTTATTACTTTATTACTCTGCTACATTTATCTGACAGCTTTAGTTACTTTACTGTTTCCAATTAATACATTTACAAAGCTATGATAAATTATTATAGGTAAAGATATCTAGCACCAGTAGTAAAGTTATTAAGATTATCTTGACTTTAACCAGATGTGATGAACACAGTAATGCATCAATAGTCATACAATACATGTCTAGAATGGGCTTTTGTGTACTTTTACTTTGGTACGTGAAGTACAGTTTGATGCCAATGATTTTGTACTTTTACTGAAGTAAGAGTTAAAAAGAAGGAGATTTAACTGTAAAAACATATTTTTACGATTTCGTATTTCTACTTTGAGCTTTCTTGTCATAATTGAATATCTCTAAAATGGGCTGTCACGCACTATCACTACTTTTTCTTCTGGTAGGCTAAGTTTGATGGCAATACCTAAGTGAGCGTGATATTACACTAATGGCTAATACTTTTACTTGAGTAAAAAGTCAGATTATTACCATTATTATCATCAATTATAACATTGTAATTGGTTTATTGAGTTACAGTGTATGGTACTAAAGAACTATGCATGGCTAGAGAAAGATCTCCTTATATTTATGTTTTTTTTTTAATTTCCCTTACTTTATTAGAAAACCCTTAAACCCTTAAACTCAGACATGAAGAAGAAGACAGTCCTTCAGGAGAGCAGGAGTCCACTGAGGTGCCTCTGGGAAACCAGCTGCACTGAGATTGATGGGATGTGTGATCGACAGCTCTGTTTCTCCTTCCTCCTGTCCTCATCTCGTCTTCCTCACACGTCCTTTTGTCCCTCGCTTCTGACACCCAGAGACTCTTTGATCACTCGGCATGTTTGTACTGCACTGCAGAGAACTACAGCGAGAGGAGGGGAGGAAGAGACGGCTGTACAAAAAACAGTCCATCTCTTTGTTTCTTCTCTCTTGCCTTGTGGGAGTGAAGCTCTTTGTGGGGAATTTGAGGACTCAACACTGAATGAATTTGTGTGCGTATCTGTGAGTGTGAGTGCAGAAACCCAAGAGACCGTGACAGTCTCTCTTGTTGACTTCTAAAAGTCCTCCAGTGGCCTGAGACACGGCGCTCACATCCTCAAATAACCAAAGGATGAGAGGACAAAAACACTAAGAAGAAAAGCAAAGAAACAGAGGCAAAGAAAGTGGAAGAAAGAAAAAGGCAATTGGGGAGTATATCAGTTCAAGAAGTGCAAGAAGAAAGAATCCAATACAAGTGAGAAGACGGAGAAAAAGACAAATGAGAACAGAGGTAAGAGGGATAAGACATAGGGAGAGACATGATAAAAGTGTTCAGCCGGAGAACAAGAATACAAGTCATTCATCTGTCAAGGTGACGAGAAGTACAGCTGTCAGTCTCCTTCACTCAAGATGTCACTGCTGATGTATTCAAGGAGTTCAAACTGCGGTTAACTGGTGAGCTTTGAGTGCCAGCCTTACTATCAACCTGCGTACGAGGCTATCAATCACAAGTTATGCATTTATTCAAACCCCCTGCTGGACCCTTTTAACAGGCCTCCTTTGTGTAGACGTCTTGCATTGACGCAGGTACTTCTTAGGCATTACTCACACACGGAGCTCGATTAAAGGCAATCAAGGCACAATACGTAATACCCAAAGATAAGACAGCATACTGGTGACCTCGCAGCCAAGACATTGAAACCGAGAGCGGGAGCATTCTGACTCTGAGGGTCATTTCAGAGAAAAATCATCCTGCCTTCATGAAGGTGAAGTTATAAATGGCCATGTTTTGATTTCCTCTTGTGCTGATGCTTCTAATGTTTAAGTTCTGTTTTTACACCAAAACGGAAGATCCCCAGCCAAGTGCTCACAGCGTCTGAGCGTCCTTATTCTCGAAAGCCAGCTATCTTTCCAAGAATTTGCTCATTTGTTACAAACAGGACAATTTACTAGTGGTACCGAAGTGGGCCGGTCGGATAAGTCACTAGCTTTACATCAATCAATCGTGACATCATGTTCGATATTTTAAAACTATACAGAATCCCAGGTGAAATCATCAAAGACATACAGGTGGTAAACACCAACACGTTGACGGACTCATCACTCCAGATGGAAAGATTAACCATCAGGCATTGTGTCCTGTAGGGAGATACGCCTGCTCCACTTCTTTTCATCATCTTTCTCGTCTTTGTTCTTCTTCTGTCACTGGACAAAAAGTGACTGTTGATCAAGCCGCAAGCAAACACTTGTAGCTGCCGAATACCGATCTTCTTCGCTGACGACCTCACAATCACTTCTCCCTCTGTCAGATTTCCAGAAGACCTCTTTCACACTCTGGAAGACCCTCCTGCGTTCATGGGGCTTCACTGCAATGCATCGTACACAATAATTAATTTACATTCATTAATATTCTGTTCTTGTACATATCCCATATTCTATTAACATGTATAGACTTTTTGCACGACTTTTTATTTTGTATTTTGCATTTTTGTATTTGATTATATGTTGCATCGTTGGAGGAGCTCAGGTCAGAAGAATTGCATTGCCATTTCTACACTGTAGCTTTGTGCATATGACAATAAAACCTTTGAATCTTGAATCTTGAAACAGCACAGACCCGACCACGTGTGCCAGAAATGGATCCTCGCTAAAACGAATGAACAATTTCAAATACCTGCGATCATTCATTACGGACTCCAAGAAAGACTTCCTATTTAAAAAAGCTAAAGAAGGGGCGGCATTCAACAAACTGGACAAAATGTAGCGATCTGACCTGCTGCCGAACGCAATAAAACTTCATGTACAGCTCAGAGATTTGGACCCTCAATGCTCGTCTCCATCATCATCTTGACGGGTGTTATGCCAACCTTCTTCACATGGCATAACATCTATCCTCACCCAGCATTGCAGCAGATATATGGCCAGAGGTGGGAAGTAGTGGAGTACATAGACTTTGTTACTGTACTTAAGTACATGTTTCTGGTATCAGTGCTTTACTCCACTTCTTATTTTTCTGACGACTTTTTACTTTTACTTCTTACATTTTGAACACAAATATCTGTACTTTCTACTTCTTATATTTTCCAAACAGGCTGGTTCCTTTAGTTTGAATCTGTGTTTGGTGGCGTGATCATTATTATTTAGAGTCATTGCGTGCCTATTGATTTGAACACGATCCGTGTATCCATCATTTCCTGGTCTTCTCTAAAGAAGAGGGACCAATGAAAACGTTGTCATGTTGCCGTTGTTCAGCATGGAAACATTCATTAGCTAACAATGACATTATTGTTCTATTAATATAAAGGGAGGTCAGGTACTCTTTAAAACAGCTGCTAGTTATGGGTACTTTTTACTTAAGTACATTTCAAAGCCTCTTTACTTTTACTTGAACAAAGAAGTTTAGTCAGTACTTCTACTTTTACTATAGTATTTTTAAACAGGAGTATCTGTACTTCTACTTGAGTAAAGGATGTGTGTACTTTCGCCATCTCTGTATATGGCAACACATTATGAAACCGCGCTGGTCATTTCTACTTAAACCAAAGCATGTCTGAGTCTGAATATACAGGAAGAAGTATCTAACATGTCCCACGTCCTTCTCATTCCTTCCCAGCTTCTGCATATTCCATGACTCCCCTGTATTCTCCAATTAACTGGTGCTGGGTAGAGATGGGGATAATGCTGTAATCAAATATGCAGCTCACCCTGTTTGACCTCCATTCTTTTAAATCTGCTCCTAACAGAGGGATCTAATTACTTCTCTTAGGCACGGAGGGTAAAACCAGGACTCCCCAGCTTTTTTAAGTTTAGCAGAGGAACTTTACAATCTGTTCTTTTTTCCCAACAGTGAAGGCTTAATCTTGTTAGTGGTGGGATTCAAGTAAGCCTAATTTGCAGTATTGTAACACATCAAGGTAATCTAATGGCTCTTTAAAGGATGCAAGACAGATGATACAATGCAGACTCTAGATATCAGATAATGAGGACTCTCCAACAAATGGAAAGAAAGAACAAAACTGTTATAAAGAGTCACGCGGGGTACAAAGAGCGCTCTGCACTCGCCTGATGTGTGCTCAAACTCTACCATACAGTACAAACAATGAGTGCAAAAACTGACTCCTACAGTCACACACAAATAGACTCACAAAATGCCCACATGCGGAATGTCATGCGGAGAGATTTGCGAGTGAACCAAACTCCCTCTTCGGAAAAGTCCGCATTTATCAAAGAGGTCTCAGCAGGAGTTGGCAAACGCTCGTCTTTTCATCTCTTTCTTTGCCCGCGTCGTCCTTCTTTATTCTTCTCCAGGGATTTTTCATTTCTTTTTCACAAAATTCAAAGTGAAAGGATTTTAGAGGCTAACATTCACAGCTTTGTTTGGAGATTAGTCAAGAAGAAGAAAGACCATGCGCGCGCGCGTGTGTGTGTGTATATGTGTGTGTGTGAGTGTGTGTGTGTGTGTGTACAAGTATGCTGTGGGCCTTTGTTGACAGTTGATGCAGA
This sequence comes from Dissostichus eleginoides, assembly GCA_031216635.1. Classification (NCBI taxonomy): domain Eukaryota; kingdom Metazoa; phylum Chordata; class Actinopteri; order Perciformes; family Nototheniidae; genus Dissostichus; species Dissostichus eleginoides. The sequence continues at coordinate 29,579,370 of CM062268.1, read as the reverse complement.
GTTAATGTGATAATAACAAGCAGAGATGCAATTTGTTTCCCAGGGAGCGGCGTCATTCAGCCGTGGTGGGGGGTTAAAAGGTCCGCAGCAAAAGCAACATCAGCAAACTGTTAAAGCGTTTCATATTTACAGCCAATCACATCACCATGGATTTTAGACTCAAGCAATATCACTTTTTTTCTGCCCTGAATGTCAGCCTCCCCGTTTCCTTCATCATTTTCCATCAGTCATGTTATTGACTGTTAAAATCTGCCTTTCCGAAACTGACTACTCCACCAATCGATGATTTGTGTATCAAACTCACCCTGCTCGAGGGAAGCTCTGAAAATAGATTGCAATGGACAGTCTGTTTGAGCTTGGAATAGAAATGAGGACCCAGAGTCTTGAAATAACAGACTTGTCAAAACATATTAACGGGTTTTTATTGCACTGGCTTAGTTTAATACTCGATTGTGATTGGTCCATATGGAAAGTCAGAGGTCTGATCTTTTTTTGGAACGTCTGACCAAGGGACTAGGTCCTATCATATCAATCCACAGAAAGAAGTCCGGTCTATATGACGTCAGCTGTGGAAAACAGACATTAGAAAACACTGTGGAGAGAACAAAACGTTGTGCTTGCCTCTCGTCTCATTTAACGTGTCATTTAAAGTCCTCTCTTTTTTTACTTTTGCCTCACATCTGCAATGTTCCTTTGCAGTTGTAATGCTGCTAAATTCATCACTGCAGGGTGAATAAAGGTCTAAACTGTAAACAAATAGAGGTAAAACTGCAGCTCTTGAATAGGTTACATTAGTCAAATGACAGTTTAGGCATTAGGGTTATTCTTGACATGGTTATTTCGTATTATCCCGTACATTAACGTAGATGTAGAACGCCTAATCATCTGCATAATGTTGATTTGTGGTTCAAGTAAAGTTCTTCCATTGTTTCCTTCTCTACCATGAACATATACATACAAGGCTTGAACATATTTACAATGATGACCTTTAGTTCACTTTGGCTGGATAACTTGTAATTGCAACAAGAAGGCAATTTGTTGAACACTTTAAGATATGTGTACTTGCACAAAACATGATTTAGTGCGTAGCTAGCACAGAGCACATTTACATATCACATTCAGTTCCTTATTGGCTTAATGTGTTGACACATTATAGGAATTTGACTCAGTTGACTCACTATAAACTTAAAAGTGCAGAAAACCAATTTACAGGATGGATGGTGAGAGGTGTAGCAGCATGGAACAGGAATTCATTAAAAAAGTACTCTGTTCTTGGATCTACAAGGTTACAATTGCAACCCTGAACATGCATAATAAGAAACAAAGAGTCCAAGAGCAGCACTCTAACCTTCACTTGTCTTTTGTATTTTTATTTTCTGCAAAACACCTATCGCCCTTCACTCAAAAAGCATCTCGGCAGTGCTCATTATCCCACATTCATATTTTACATTTCTACGCCCTATATTAGAACCATTCGTAATTTTGAATCCATTACACAATGTTCATAAACTCCATTTGGACTCTTAAAAATAACAATAAACATCACGTCAGCAGTGATAATGATTCGGGTTATTGCAAACGGTAAAAGCAGACCATAAAAATATTCCCGAAACACAAATAACAGTTTGCACAGAAAGCCCAACACAGACCGCTTCCTCTTTCAGTCCCTTTGGAGCCGTAGTACTCAGATCCAAAACCCATTTAGCCTTTGCTTTAAAGTGAACAGGTTGTGCTCTCCACCCCTCACGGCCAGGGATTGATCATCTCTAATAGACCAGAATTTTAATTCTGTGACCAAATGTCCACACTGTAGGAACACTTAGCTGGAGGGCATGCAGGATCTCTCCCATTGAAGCTGCTGCTGTGTTTATCCACATACAAATGTTGCTATCTTGCATTTATCTTGTTACCATTTCACATGTTTTTGGTTTTACTTCATTTATTTCATCGGTATTTACTGGCTTTAATATCAAATCAGGGACAGTTTCATCCCACAGGCCATACGACTGTTAACACCTGACATTTTGAAACAACATCCATAACATTCATCTGGCTGCTACTTAGAAATTATTTATCTAATATATCATATTCCAATCACTTGTATATAGACTCTTATTTCACTATTTCCCTATTTTACTATTTATTTGTATTACCTGCACTACTTTTTCAATTTTTTCAGTTTTATTGTGTTGCAGCCTGTGACCTAAGATTTTCATCGACATAATTACACTGTAGCTATGTACGTATGAGAAATACAAGCCTTGAACCTTGAAATGGTCTTTCCCAGAAAAAGGCTTAATGTTACTTTTTTGATATTTATTTGGCCCATTTCTGATTTGTGGCCCAACGTGATGGTTCCATGGTGTAATGGTTAGCACTCTGGTTTGAATCCAGCGATCCGAGTTCAAATCTCGGTGGAACCTGAATTTGTGTAGCCATCAGAGCGCTAGCATCAACAGAAAATAATGCCACACATGGAAATCGGAGACTCCTACATCCAGATGCAAATTCATGTTACGTTAATTGCATACAAACTCGCTATGTATATATAAGAACAGACGTGCAATAAACAGGAAGTTCTAACTTCTGCTTGAGAGGAGATGCACACAAAAAAAAGGCTGTTGAATTTGGCTTTTACTTTGTTACCTGTCAGAGTCTGGCAGGAGAGCAAGGTCTGCCGCCTCACCCTTAAAAGATTGTAGTTAGAATATGGACGATTAGGAATGACTTGAGAATGAATAAATGAATACACAGATGAATCAATGGAGGATTTTAGAGACAAAAAACAAGGTGAAAATGTCCAATATTCACTGTGGCAGACTGTGGCAAACGTGTCTTCCAAAAGAGCAATCAACATGTCGAAGTGTCCTTGGGCCAGACACTGTAGATAAACCCCACCTTGCTCTGTTAGGTTTGTCTGAAGTGCATATAAGTCCCTTTGGATAAACGCATACACAAAATAACATGTACCAATCCGTCAGCCTTTTTTAGGGGAAGCTGAACCCCTTTATTTCACCCCTCCCACAGCTGACTCTTAAACTGAAGCAGCTATATGTGATATTGCCATCATTCATTTTAACATTTACTTCTGTGCTTTTTTGTAAAATTTACATGCAAGAAAAGTCCTGTTTGCTATCTGATTGTTTCCCTTGTTTCCCCTTATGATATACAACAAAATATATATCATGATGTTTTGTTGGAAAACACCCAGTAGATTACTCTAACTGATGCAGAATACACTGTTTACTAAACTCTTTTTAAACTAAATGTTACATTGTGAAAAGGCCTTCATGTTGCTCCAGTTTCTGTTACTTTTACATGTCTTTCTTCTCACCAAGTTAACAAGAGCAGTGCTTCTGACAGGATCTTTTGGCTGGAGATCTGATAAACACAGATCCTCCAGCGTGTTTGTATTCTTGCCTTTCTCTAACAGCACTGATAACATGGTCCAGGGTGGATGGCAAGTGGGAAGGGACACATTGCAACCCTCTTGGGAACAGTGCTGGGCAAGTGTGCTCCACTTAGAGTTCTGCCAGAACAACTCTGACGGCATGATAATGCTGGTGAGGCGACGGGTGCCAATACTCTACCCCGTATTAAGGTTTTCCACTAGAGCAGATGCCATATGTTCCTCTCTGCCGCAGCCACATGTCCCCTTCCCTTTCAACTTCGCCTTAAAGGGACCCAGTGTAAATGAGCAGAAAAATCAACAGATTTTCCCTCTGCTTTCCATTGCTAATGTGTTTCTGTGTTCAAAAGCCAGCACAGTTGGGAGAAGAGCAGTCTTGACAGAAATAAATAAAAAATAGGAAACACCACTATCCTTTTCTTCCCCCGCTTCACAGGAAACACACCCTGTTTTTACATTTACACTCACTTCCTTGTTTTCTCAAAGAATGGATTTCCAAATAGCAGATGATCTTTGGCGTGTATCACGAGCCGTACTCCAAAACTTTTTCCACAGGAATGTGTGTATACTGGATCAAGGGTAAGAGCACATTGGTAAAGGTGTGTGTGTGTGTGTGTGTGTGTGTGTGTGTGTGTGTGTGTGAGAACAATAGAAAGAGAACATCAAAAGAGGCAATCAAACAAAAGATAAGTAAAAACAAGTTTGCCATGAAATAGAAATATAAAAAAAATCTAAATCAATGTCTTTCTACCTCATTATTTTTTCTTCCTTTGCTTATTTCTGTTCGCCTTTTTGATTGAAGTGAGCTCGGGTGTGTAAATGTAAAAAGGAGATGCATTTGGTTTTTCAACAGAAAACTATTTTTCACTTTTGCAATTGTTGTTGTTTTTGTAAGGCAAACTTTTTTACACACCATCTTTCTTTAACCTTTCCTTATCAGTGAGTGTGTTTTAGTTCTAGGCTTCAAAGTTAGACAGGTAATTATAGAGAAAACACACACACACACACACACACACACACACACACACACACACACACACACACACACACACACACACACACACACACACACACACACACACACAAAGGATCACCAACCAAAATATTCACCAAATAACTGGATACGATGACTACATTTATCCAGTCTTTACAACATTACATTGCATTTAGCTGACGCTTTTATCCAAAGCAACTTACTTAGTGCATTAGTGCATTCGACCAACAAGATATAAACTTGAAGAAAACAGAATCATATAGGTACATCAGGTTTCATAGAGCTAAAACATTTCAAGTGCTACTCAACTGGCTTTAGATAAGCCAGTCCTTTATTAGTATATAAGTGCTTTGTTAGCAATTCTTTGTTAGTAATTCTATCGCTCGAAGTGGAGTTGAAAGAGATGAGTTTTAAGTCTGCGCCGGAAGATGTGCAAGCTATCTGCTGTCCTGATTTCAATGGGGAGCTCATTCAAGTCATTCAACTCATCAATACTCTTTTACAAAAACAGCATTCACCTATTCAAACACACAAGTGCCTCCTGCTAACACACACCGTTGGCCATGCCATCGAGTGCAACTTGGAGTTGAGTATCTTGCTGAAGAACACATCGACATGTTGTCTTCAGAGCTGGGATCAAACCCACCAGCTTGGATTTGGAAGACGACGGCATTACCTCACAGCCCAGAAATGTGAGTTCAACATCGCCAGTCATAGCTCACATCCTGCACGGGAAAAGAGCTTCTGACATAAAGCTTATTCTGAGGGTGCTGGCTTCACACAATCCCCTTTAACTCATGCACCTTAAAACTGAACAAATGGATATAACTCAGAGGAGATGTACAGAAGAAGACAAAAAGGTTTTTAATTCAAACCGGATATCAAAAAGACCAGACCCTGCCAACTTCCTAATACCAAGTCTATGTGATGTCCGTTTTGTCCATGTGTGAATAAAAGACGCTCATGGTCACAAAACAGGAGGAAAATACAACAAAGGAAGACAAAGAAGGGTAATTTACAAGAAAAACCAACGAACAATCTAACTTCTGTGTGTAAGGGCCAATGCAGAACACTTCAAACCCTGGGTTGATATGACCAAGTACCCACGCTACACCCAACCAATTAAAGTATTTCCTGTAAATAAGAACACTTCTGACACTGACAATCTCCTCTTATCTGCAACATGCCCAGATCTGATTCTCCAGATATAAGAAAACAGCAATAGAGAAAGCCAGGTAAACCCTGGAAAGCAATAGCAATGTTGTAATCCATGTCAGCACCAATAGCCTAAGGGTGTAGCAGTCAGAGGTCACAGAGGAAAGCTAAATCAGGATGTTGCAGTTTGCCCGACAGATGAGTCTCATTGATTAATTGTCTTTTGGTCCCTTACCCAGAAGGGGAATATTGAGATGTGCAGTAGACTTAGGAGGTTTTTACGTCAGGAACCATTGGATTTGATCCATGTACACTTGATCTAAGTCCGGTTTGATTGATTAGTGTGAACATGGCGTCCTGGGGAAAGGTTTATTGATCTGTTTCAGGCTGGATCACTGTCACACTGTCATGACTTATCGGGACACTTATAGAGTGGAATGAGTCTTAAACCAGGAAAATACTTTGCATTTGACCACTCGTATGAAAGTCAATGTTTTGTTTTTGGTTCGAAACCTGAAGTAAGGTCTGTGGTTAACACAAGCTGAAGAGATGTCTTCACTGCAACACTCTATATAGAACAGAGCCATCTTGAATGGTATCACTGACACCTGTGCTTTTACTATGACGAGTCAAAATGATACCAGGTGTCATGCGTTAGCTGTTCGCGAGTCAGGCTCCAAACCCACCCATCAGCGTGGACTCTCCAATCTCTTCTACTAAAGGTAAAGACTTGTCATAACACACTCCTGTCTCCCCATTTATTTGCCTCTTTTGTTTTCCTTCCTCATTTCCATCACACTGTCTATTTCCCTCTCTCTCTTGTAGATTATGAGTGAACCAAACATTTCAGGTTTGTTTTTGTTTCCACCATGTCTACAAATCTGTCAAATAGAGTTGGGATCATCATTTATTGGGTAGATTTAACGTTTTATGTATTCTTGCTTTCACTATTCCATCGTAAGCCCCATCTGAACCAAACCGACTTGTTTTGGATTTCATTTGTATGACAAGATATTTCCCGGCACCTCATAATGAAGAGAGGGATGAGTTTGTTTACACAATTTACCAACTTATCCATCAGACTCAGTTTGGATTAGTCTTTATTCTTGGGATGGATTTACTTTTCCTATCAATTTCTGTCTTATATTCATGCATTTCCATGTCTGTCTGTGTTCAATGTTAATACTTCTATATGGATAAATGCTAGCTTAATGTTTGTTTGTGGACATAAATACTACCGTTACAATAAAAACCCCTAACCTGTGTTTTTGTGTCACAGTACAGTGTATGTGTGTCTATGAGTGAGAGACAAAGGTCGGCAGGGTTACTTTAAAAACATATTATGTTACAATGACTAATTAACTGTTAAAACCAATGTAATCAGTCACCTAACCCCTAGATTCCACCGGGTCCGTCTGCGTCGCGTTACGGCCGCGTTACGGCCGCGTTACGGCTGCGCTGCGACGTTCGCAAAGATCGCGGCCACTCTAGTCAATGGGTGCTATTCCACCAGACACGCCGCGTCTCGGCACTGGACTCCGCTCAAAATAGGATGCAAGTCTATTTTTCGACGCGACGCGAGGCGTTGCATAGCGCCGGGCAGTAAGTGGACCGGTCAGAGCATCCAGTCAATCCCCAAAATAAACTAATTTTGCAGACCCTATCCCTCCGTAGTCTTTCAAGTAGGAGAATAAATGCCAGCGTTCTCCTCTGGTTTACAGGCACTGTGTAAATTATATATATAGAATAATTATGATGATGAATGCATTTTTTTACCACTAAAATACAGCAACACATCTTTGATTCATGTCGTTTATAACTGGAATATTACAATTATTATTAACTTTGTCTCTACAAAGTAGCCTGACCAGGAAATATGCCCAAATCAACAAAAACTGCGAGCCGGCACGCAAGACGCTCCGCTTCTGAAATGCTCCTGAAACTCACCCGGTAGGGTATGATGCCGGAGGAGGCCGGACCAAAACCGCGGCGCAGCCGTGACGCGACGCAGATGGACCCGGTGGAATCGAGGGGTAATAAAAAATGTTTTTATCAAAATGTACATATGTGTGTCAATGATTGAGAGACAAGGGTCGGCAGGGTTACTTTAAAAATATATGATGTTACAATGACTAATAACTGTTTAAACCAATTTAATAAGTCACCTAATAACAATGTACATATATGTAATCTGATAACTTTCTGTAACTTTTTGATTACCTCAATATCAAATGCAATGCAAATAAATACAAGAGAAACTGCAATAAGAGGTTTTTTTCTTAAGTGTATTATGTAAGAAAGGAACAATGCAATCATAGAAAAGAAGAAACCAAGATAAAACATATCTTGGTTAAAGTTGGAACCTGAACACAGCACATGGAATAAGAACAATTTAATTATAAACAGGTAAACTGAATCCATGAAAACGCATTTGACTGTGTCCACTTTTCAAAATAAGGTATGACATTAGAAACATTAGATTATACTTCACAGGAAGTATAAAATATAAACCTAGTTACTTATACATTAAAGGAAATCCCACTCCGCTGTGAGGGAGATAAAACAAACATTATTCTGTATTTTGAAAAATAAATCCAGACACTGACTGAGGTGACAAAGCCAAATAGTTGTATTGTAATTAGACATCTATACTAACTTTTTTGTAAGTTTTGGAAAGCCCTTAAAAACCCCATGATCCACTTTCGTCCCTCGCTCAGAACTCAGTGTCTCTCTCTCACTCAGCTGTATCATTGCATTAACTGAGCCTCCTACACATCCTCTGGGGTTCACCATGTATATATTTATGACTGTTTATTTTGTTGTATCCCTCTCTGCCTGGGCCAGCCCAGACTGTAAACCCTATCAAACATTCTGTCTGATCAAATCCTATGAATTATGAATTTAGGAACAAACAAATGTATGTGTAACTATGTGTGTGTGTGTGTGTGTGAGAGAGGCCGGGAAAGCAGACATTGAAAAAGAAAGATGGGATTGAGTGTGATCAGGATTAATGAGTTATGATAATGAGAACAAACAATTGTTTGATAGTGGAAGAGGAAGCCCTGCGGATATTTTGATGTTGAGCGCGTGAGAGAGATAGAGAGAAAAGAGGGAACATTTTTTGTGTACTTTCTTTGCTCTGAGCAAGTTGTATGATCCCTTTGTTCTGCGTGTGTGTGTGTGTGTGTGTGTGTGTTTACATTTGCCTTTGTTTGCGAGTGTTGAAGTCAAACCTTATCTACACGTAATCCAATTAATCCGATTGTTGGTAGTTCTGAAAAACAATATGAACCAGATCATATTTAATGACGATACCAAGGTTCTGTATACCTGACTTTAATATGTTGCTCTGGAAACCTTGAGGTATTTAATGTTCCTGTTGTTTTTTGGTGTTAAAAGGATTTTGTGTTCTCATTATATGATGTTTTTTTCTGATGTTGCAAAAAAACACAAAATAAATTCAGATTACTTCACTTTACATTAAATGTACTTAAAATGGAATGTGTCTTTGGCTCACTCACATATACACAACATACATTTCACACATAATACATACAAACAAAATCTGCATCTTAACCTCCTGGGACCCAAGCTTTTGTTTGGTTATAGTAATAATGTATTTTAATGTTAACTATGTTTGTATACCTACATTTATGTGGAACTGCAGGACCTTTATTGTCCTTGCGGGGACAATAAAGTATATCGTGACGCACACAAGATTTTCCAGAGCTGCCTTTTTGTTACTGCAAGTCAAGTGACACAATGGCAGGTGCTGAGTGGATTGTTCTTCCACTGGAAAATACAGAGGATGACACCAGTATTGTTTAAAAATAACTCCTTAGCAACAAGAAAGACATGCACAGGATGTTTTCGGAGTCGCTCCCTTCTCCCTCTCGTTTTTATCCTAAAAAAGTAGTACAATTATTTTCCCGCACGAGTTACACCACGACATTTCTGTAGTTCAGATGACCCTCTACACACGCTGCTGGGAAACTGACAGTGGTTAGTGATGTTTGGCTAGTAATCAGGAATACGCTGCGATATCCTGTGCATGTGTTTCTGTGTGTCCTCTTTGAAAACTGTGCCCATCGTATCTCCGTCTGCCAAGTCTCACTTCCTCCCACACACCTGGAGGGCCACCTGGTCCAGGAGCAACACACACACACACACACACACACACACACACACACACACACACACACACACACACACACACACACACACACACACAGCATTGGTAAGGCGGGGCTACAAGTCGTTACACAGTGTTTTTTCGTGGTTTCATCTTACAGAGATTTTATTTTTTTAAATGTGGTGTGATAAGAATCAAACTTAACTTAATGGCGATCTGATTAACAAGACAAATACAAATGGCATTTCAATGGCATTTTTTACGACAAATTAAGTAGTTGTATTGGGAGAGCCTCTACAAAAGGATTAGCCTTGAAAAATAACAGCGATTTTGTTCAACGTTTGCACAAAATAACACCTGATATTGACTTATTGGATCTGGGTTATTCATCCTGATGTCTTTTGTGTGTGAATTCAGTTGTACGTGCTTGTCCATGTCCACGTCCATTCAAATGTGTGTGTATTCTCGTCTTTGTTCTCCCACAAGTTAAACTTTACTAACACACCCTCTGAGATGTTGCATGTGTAGACACAGTGACCTAATTATCATCGTGGATATTGTCCCACAGATGGACTGCAACGACACACACGATCAAAATCCTCCTTGTCGGTTTGATGTGTGTGTAACATCATGAGCTGTGCTGTTCACAGAGAAGAGGAGCAGACTAGCCTTCTGTTCAGCCTCCAGGTTAACTATTCAGCCACACACACACACACACACACACACACACACACACACACACACACACACACACACACACAAACACACACACACACACACATATCAATGTTTTTCCACTACGAAAGCAATGATAGGAATAAGAAGTAGTCCTGTTCTATTATCTTATCACTTAAACAAATCTGAGGTGCAGCCATCCACCAAATGTACCTGCTGGCTTTTAAATCAATCATGAAAGGACTTAAACAAGCTTGATAACCAAAAAATTGAAGCCCTTGGAAGGAAATTGGCAACCATTCAAGAGCTTAATCAAGTATGAATAATAGAAACCTGACAGTGAAAATGACAGTCCTCAGAAACCTTTGGAAATACGCTTTTGGAGAACAAAAAAGGCAAACCTTACAAATGTAATATCAAACACCGGCAGAAGGCGGAGATAAATTAAAGGAAGTCTCCTCCCTTTGGGAACCTCTTTCTGTTCAGAAGGAGATAAACGAAGCTGCTCAAAGAGGACAGCAACGAGATCAGAGCTGAAAATCTGAAAATCAACACGACAGGAATCGAGAAATGCAATAACGTGTGTATCATGAGAGGAGGGCAACACCATGGACACAATGGAGAAGGAGGAACATTAGAGGAAGAGGTGAGGGGTTAATGAGGCCCTATTATGCTTTTAGGGGTTTTCCCTTTCTTGATGTGTTATATTTTTTATTAACACTCACGCCTTGATTGGCGGTTGACCAATCACAACAGAGCCGGCCAGCTAACCAATCAGAGCAGACTGGGCTCTGGTTTCAGACAGAGGGTGAAAAGAGGTGCTGCAGCACAGGCAGTATGAGAAAAGCATGAAAACATGTCACAGTAGAAACACTAAATACAAAATTTGAACCTGAAAATGAGCAGAATAGGGTCCTTTCATATTCATCAGAACGGACGTGAAAAAAATCTTAAGAGCAGGGGTTCAAAAGACAAGAAAAAGGAAAGCAGTCTGTTTTGCCAATTTTTTGTGATAATACTTTTGAAATATATTGTGTTGAAAAAATATGACCTTCACATTTGAATGTCTTCCCACTCCATTTAAGTATCAAATTTCGTTTCTTTAAAAAAATGTGGACATAGCTGACTCTTTAATTAACCCAGGAGCTCATGGCGTGTTGTGTCTGTGGATATGAATCATAAAAGAGAACATCTTCCTGTAGAATACATTTTTTAAGTTCATATTTCTTAAGGTCACTAACCAATGCTGTCTTTAAATACAACTCACAAATTAGTGTGAATCTTTACAAAATATTTTGACACCATGGAAACCTGTTGGTTACAGACTCAACAGGCAGCCACTCTCTGACAGATAAGAGCCATAACAGTACAGAGGGTTAGCTGTATTGCATATTGATCTATAATGCATGTGGCTGGGAGAGAGAACAGAATTGGATTCCCCAGAAATAGGGATGACGATAGAAATGGCAATGGCTTCATAATACTTCAGTTTTGCATAAATATCTTCAATCGTTAATTAAAAAACGTCCCTGATCATGCTTAATTGAGTTAAATCTGAACACTTTGACAGGAGGACTGCATAAGGGAGCAGAAGTTGCTTTAATTGATTCCTTGAAATATTGATGGGAAGTAAACGCTGATGAAGAACAGGAAGTCACGTTATAGTCTCCATGGTGCATACAACATAATACACAGGCATACACACACTTTATATAATCAAGCTAATGCACTACACAGTCTAGTGTCTATAAAAAAGGACAGTTTGAGACTTTTAATGCTGTGCCGTCTTTTGGTGAAACGTCATTCATCTTTGTATTTAGTTTTTGACGTGTATCAGTGTTGGCCAGTATTAATATGAAAGTATTTTACTTTGGTACATTAAGGATACTATGAATGCGTCTCAGTCAAACTTAATTTGATGCAATCAGGACTTGTCCAACAAGCTATCCTGATGCGAATATGGTTTGTTGCACAGAACCGTCTTAGAGGCTGTCATGCTTGGTCGAGGCCTGAAGAAAACAGTTTGCATGCACTACGAGCCAATGTGCCTGAATAACCCTAACAGATCTCGGCATGTACTCGAGAGTCAGGTCAATTTAGCTCCATAATAATAATAATAATAATAATAATAATAATAATAATAAAGCTTTATTTATATAGCACTTTCATACAACACATGCAGCTCAAAGAGCTTTACAAAATGACATCACAAGTTAAAAACAAACAACAAGAAATTCCCCTCAGATCATCTGCCAAGAACTTTAAAGGTACATGCAGCAAAACACAACATCTGACCAGGCCAACAGACACAAGGAGGTCAAACGTATGACAACAAAAATAAAACAAACAAATGCACCACATGGTATTAAACGGGGCCCCACATCCAACCTTGGATCAAGTTCTCGTAATATTCCATGGATGGTTCTGCATTATCTAACCTTGGCATCTGTGGTGATCTGTATACAGTAGATAGGTGAGTTGCTTTTAACCATTGCAATGTGTTTTACACCAGCACACCCAGTTCAGTGCTTAGTCAACACTTCATCCTATGTCTTGAATGTATTGGGACATGGTTGACCTCTCCATGAGGTTGCCTCTGCTGTTGGCTGTATCATAATAACAGCCACAAACATGACTCGACATTTTTGAAGTCTTGCAAGATAAAGAATTTCCCCACAGGGGTTGTTTGGATCTTTTTTGTGCCTTTCTGATGCAATATCCAGTTGCCAAAGATCAAACTCAGCTATGGTGGTATCCTCCTCTTCCATCTGTGCCTACAAATGCACAGAAGGTGTCCCCCTTTTTGCAAAAATACTGCCTATATTTAGTTTGGGGTCTTCCACAGTTATAAGGATGGCACCCTAGCCTGACTTTTCTAGACCCATTGCAAATGTGCCAAGCGAAAACTGGAAGCACTAGAGCCGAACGATATTCTGTCACACACAGAAGTTGTGTGTTTTAAAACCAAAGCAGCGTAAGATCTCAGAGTTTTGGCTACTGTGAATGAAAAGTTAAACATGTGTTTCAACAGAATCACGCAGCTGTGCTCAGGCATTATGATGTTTTTGAGTCGGTTTATCAAACTAAGGCGAGAACAGTGGAGCAAGCAAGTTTCGAAAGGTTTGAAGTAGAGACGTGTGGGAATAAGGGAGATGAAGAAACACTTTTTATAAAAGAACGTGCTTTAGACAGAGAGGAGAAGGGGCTACAAGCTAAAAGAAAGATATTTTTTAAAGGAAAAATAATGGGGGGAGTTCAATTAAACCGGCCTATTTTGTAGTGCTGGAAAGGCATTCAAACTGATGCAAGGCCTTGTAACACACACGCACGCACGCATGCACGCACGCACGCACGCACACACACACACACACATACACATGCACTCAATCCTCAAAAAACATGCAAAAATGATTAATTTGTGTCCAGCAAATCATCAAGCTTTTAGAGCAGATGTCGACAAAACTCAGCAGCTTTAACACGGGCCAATTATACATCTGTTGATAGCAGAATAGCCAAAACACACCCTAACACCATTACACAATCAATCCTTTCCCTTTGTCAAACAAATGCTAATGATAACCACAGTCTGTGATGATAACCCGTGACAAACAATGTGTTGCCGGGTGTGTGACAGTAACAGTCTAGCGCTCTGGATGCTCCAAGGGATGGTTGGGTTTGGGTCACTGGCTTGTTTTTTAATGTGTTTCATGGTTCAACACGTTGTTTCTTTTGTCTTGATGTATCTTACAGCCTACTCTGTATCCTTAAAAGACCAGGAGGAACAGTTTTCTCTCACCGTGAAAGCTATGCATTCTTATGACTCACATTTCTTAGGAAAATAGTTTTGAAAAATGCCTTCAACTTGGCGATCCTCATAATAGCTTTTTGAACTATGAACACTGAATTCCATTTTATGCTTTTTGGGGTGTTCCCTTTCCTCTAGTGTGTTACTTAAGTTTCTCTCCCACACACTGCCTGAAACTCCTTTATTGGACTCCTTTGTTTACTTCTGTAACATAGTGACATCACTATGCAACACTCATGCTTTTATTGGCTATCGCTCCGACACATTGTATGTGATAGGCTCTGGTTTCAGACAGAGGGTGAAAAGAGGTGCTGCACAGGCAGTATGAGAAACATACAGACGTTTTTGAACATTAAAGCATGTTAACATGTCACAGTAGAGCATATAAGGGAGGCTGTGGCTCAGTGGTAGTGCGCTGAACTTCGAATCAGGGGATAGCAAGTTCGAGTCCCACTGCAGTCAGCATGTTGTTGTGTCCCTGGGCAAGACACTTCACCCCAAATTGCTCCTGTTGGAATTGCCCACTAACAAGTGACATGTAATGTAATACAATACAAATATGAACCTGAAAATGATCCTAATATGTCCTCTTTAAAACGTCCCATAAAAATTACATTTTGAGAAATCAAAAGGCTGCATTGGAAAATAAAGATTACTGCAGTTAACAAAACAATACAATACTTTTTTAGTTTAACTTAAAAGACCTACGTTTTCTTCTTTATAAACATAGAAGTAGAGTGCAAGCCATACGGTTCATTTAGAGTAACTGGTATATTTCAAAGTACTGAATAACAACAAGGAGAAAGAGTCAGGCTGTTGGTGGTTGCCTGTTTACTAAAAGCTCAATTGAGATACGTCTTTATGAGTTGAAAAGATCAAAACAGAGGAGAAGGAACTATGAAGGCAAATGTCACACAAAGTGTATAACAAACTCAAGCTAGAGATGTGTTGTAATAAACTCCACAAAGATATCCAAATACCATGCTCTAATTATGGTATCAACATATGCCTCGAACATCAAATTGAGCTTTTCATTAAAAAGCAGCACTATCATGCCCTTTTCCCTGTCTCTTATTCAAGCATCGACTAATCAAAGACCTGTAATGAATTCATTGCACCTCCGAAAGAAGTTGGGGCACCCCTGAAAACTTTACTTGTGTTATTCCCGAACTTTTTCGAATAAAACAAAGGTTTTGCTTGTGGACTCTAGGCTAAATAATACTTATTATACACGACACAATACCAATTTAACTATACCAGTGTTGCTAATTTGCATCCTCATATAGCTCCTTTTTGTCTTCTTCTGCACCCAACACTTTTACAAAGATGAAAACAATTACCACACAGTTTTGGGCTTTTCCTCTGATTAAGTGTTAACCTCTTTGTCTTCATCATATTATATAAAAGCAAGTTGAGTTTTAAGTACATGCTAATGGCATCAGTAATGACACTGGTTTAAACCTTTCTTGCTCCTCACGCCCTAACTTGAATCACCTTGTCACAGTTTGCTTGTGCGCAGCTGAATTTGAATAAAGTTAAATTCAAAATCCTGAAAAGACAAGTTACCCTAGAAAAAGCCTATTAAAAATAAACCTTAGTTTGTAGAGCGGAAATGTGTTTTTTTTCCCATTCCATTAAATCATTTTACCACCGCTTTGAGTTTATCTTGCAACCTCTGGGAGTTTCCTGACCAAGGTTAGGAACAGCGACTTATACAGGTTTTCAATACTGACAAATGAAAAATGCTTTCCCCCCCACTTCTTCCAGCGCTCACGGAAAGAAACAACTTCCCTGATATTGACACAAGTGCTATTGATCACCATGTGGCCAGCGGCGGTATTTTTCAAGTACTTTGACTTTGCCGTGGAACTATTTCGGTTCAGTTTCAGATTTCATTGATCGATCTTGGATGCAACAAGCAACGCCTGAACACAACAATCCCTGATTGATTTCCCTTCTCTGCAAGGTTCGATCTTTGAACTGTATTTGTATTGTGTGGGCAAATGTTTACTGGATGTTTGTGTTTACCAATTAGAGGTGTGTGTCTGAGTATACATGGTTGGGTGTTTGCAGAACACTGAGAAGCTTCCTGACACAGAGAGAGGATGTGACAGCTGGGAAGCCTTTAAGTATGCAGCGTAAAACTGCTTTCAGTGTTTTGTGAGAGGATCTGTTCCACATGTGACCTGTAGAGGTCCCTGTTGCACCACGACAGTGTTCAGATGTGTGTGTGCGTGTGTTTATGTGTGTGTGTGAGGATGGATGGGTGCATTGGTCAGGGCTGCTGTGACAGTCACTGTGTGCGTCTGATTTTTAGCTTCTTGGCTAAAGGTCACATTCCTCAAATGTTGATAGGTTAAGAAGGTAAATCTTGTGCATAGAGTCTGGCAGTTGTTATACTTATATTTTTATTCAGTCCCTGCAGAGAGAGCATAAAGATGTCTATAAGAAGAACAGAATGTGTCCAAATCTGAGCCTTTCTTTGTTTATGTAAACAGGATTTTAGGTTGACATGCAAGTTAATTGTGCTTGTGTGTGTGGGGGTTAGGGTAAGGGTTAGGGTTAGAGAGACACATTGAGACCAGACAGAAAGAGTGCTTATCAGTGTTTTCGGTAACCTTAATAATCAAATGAACCTTTAATACAACAACCAAAATTGGCAGCTTTATGAAAGTTTTACTTGAAAAGGGTATTACTTACAATTACTATCTTGTGTGTGTTTGTGTGTGAATGCACATCTACTAGCAACAGAAAAGTGTTTTAATTGGACAAATTCAAAACAATTCCCCTGGATTGTGTTCAATGCTAACAATTTTAAATGTTTAATGCTCCAAAATAATCTATTTTCACGATATGCCGGGCAAATTTAACCAAGTTGAAGGACACGGTCAAGATTAATAAAACAACAGTTAGCTGGCTAATGTGGAAAGGAGTATTTTGTGAATGTAGAAAAGTGTATACAGCTTTTCTGTTGGGTAACCAGGCTCAGACGTCATCACTGCCCACAATGAAACACCGGGCTCAGCACCGCAGGGGGTGGTGAGAGGGAAGGAGGGATAATAATAACTTTCTCCCTGGGGAAAGGTATACCAGGGTGGAGGTGGGATCTTTCAAGTGCTATATGAAAGGCGATGTAGGGGACAGAAGCAGCACAGAGCCGCAGCATATGAAGCTCAGCGTAAGTTCAGTAAGTTCAGAAAGACTACCTTACATTCATTCATTCTCAATAGACGGATAGATGATAGCAGCCCCACGTCACTGCCTGGCGATATGACAGCCTGGCCCCCTTTCCGGTGAAAACTAATAATGGCGCAAGGAGGAAAAGTAGTTCCATCATGCCTAAAAGCTGCTCTGTTGTGTATTTGCATGTTCAACAAAGATCAAGAAGAATACATCTGTGTCTTCAGGCCACCCACAGAGAGAATGGAAAGCGTAAACAATGGGATCCGGTCACCCAATACGTGAATGTCTGTGTGAAACATTACATCACAGCTGCATTATGATACTGATAATGTTAACGTCAATCGTCAAAGTAAACAGTTATAATGTTAAAGTCATAGCAGTTTATGTAGTCGCTGAATTGCAATATAAAACAATGACAAGCCAAGGTTTCCCTGCTGCCTGACATTGATCCCCTATTGCTTTTAATTTCACGTTATATTGACTTTGACAGCACGGATTGTCATTTTTCTTTTACTTGCTTGGCAAAGATTCATATTTACAGACATACGGGGAAAGTACCCGGATGGGTCGCTCTCATGTATTATGGAGCCTCCATTCTTACCAAAAACATTTTGCCACGATCTCCAACAGCCAATCATCATGCTGTCAGACTTTAAATCTATTCTTCTTCTCCTGCTGGCAGCTGTCATTCCAGGCGTCAATGCTGCAAACTTCCTCCAACCCACTTCCTGTCATCAAATCCAGCGCTAAACTTATCAGAAGCCCATTCCTCATCAATTCCAGATCTTCAGGATCCTCTTCATCCCATCAACATCACCTTCAGTATCTAGACCCTTTGGAGGCGGTTACTATTTACAGCTGCACCTTCCCCTTAAGATATATGAAAGCCCAATGGGGTCTAATCTCAAAACACTATTCACATTTTCTATCATCAGCACATCAATATATTTGTTTTTAATCAAAGTAACGTTTTGATATACCACTGTTGACCATGATCATTGTCTTTTTCTTCACCACACTACTTGATGCATTGCGGTCCGTTCCAATATGAATGCTATACCAGTGTTTTTGGGAAGTTAACAGTCTATTTGGCATGTTGGTGGAAGGCATCCCATAGCATGATATGAAATGTGTAATGAACAGTGAAAGTGTGACATAAATGCACTCCCTTTTACAGAGGGCATGAGGTTTTAAAGGTCCCCTATGATACTGTTTCCATCAATATATTATAGTTCTCAGATATATACAAAACATGTCTCTGAAGTGTTTGGCTCTAAACACCAAACAGATCATTGCAGCATCCCATAATCCCCTCTGTTTCAGCCCTGTTTCAAAAGTGCTGATTCTCTGTTACTTTAGATGAAAATAAGGAGCCACTCCCCACGCCCCTCTGAGAGATATTTGGTTAAAAAGAACACAATGGTGCTCTAGGAGGAGATTCAGGTGATAGGGTGGGGAGGGTTACCTTGGTTTTTATATAAATGGATCAGGACAAAAAGTGAGCGAATCTTTTTTCCTGAAACTTTCAGAATCACTTTACACAGAGGAGACACATATGTATAAAAGACATGAACAAGTGCATTTTGCATAATAGGTGACCTTTAAAGAGATAAATTATAGTATAATAACTCCGACCCTGATATGCTTTCTCAACCTCCTTATAACTGCGTGTTGTTTAATAGCAGATACTTGAGAAAAGTACAACCTGTGCTGCACTGAGTCGCAGTTAGACTGAAGCATCTAAGAAGACAGACGAGCTGAGAGAAGAAAGAGGGACGTTGGAGGGACGTTGAGTGACAGAGTGATGGCATTAGATTAGAGCGGGTGTGTTGGAAACAGCTGAAGAAGGAGGGAAGAAAGAGATGGAGGACGTGGTGACGGAGAGATGGAAATGACAGAGAGTGGGTGCCGGGGATGTTGGAGAGGAAATGTCTCTCTGCTGAAATGTGCATTAGCATCTCGTCAGGGGGAGAAGGCCGTGACACTGAATGGAGGTGACACAGTAAGATGTGAAGTTGCCGAGTAATCCACCATCATTTCATTTTCCCGTCTCTTTCGCCCTCATATGGTCTGTCAGGCTTGCTCTCTTTGCATCCCCACATGTCATCCCTTCTCTGTATCTGTCATCCTTACATTTTATCTCCCGCTCTCTCTAAGCAAGAATAAGCACCGTTCCATTAGTCCAATGCAACTCCTTTAAATACGGTTTTAAAAATGGTCTGCAACAACAAGTCCAAACTTTCTTCCTATGTTGCTTCACCATCAAACTCTATCAATTTTATTGATTTTATTTACAAACAGTTTGATAAGAAAGCACAACAATTACATCAAGTATAATGGAGTTATGTGAAATGGGAAACCACAATAAATTAAACAAAAGGTAATTAGAAGTTAGGGATAATGTGCAGCTCAGCGGTCATTAATGAGAAAAGAACATCGACAGGGTGAGCAGGATGATTGTATTGCGTTGGCTAAGAAAAAGATAGTCTGTTCTACTGCTTGCAATCTTAAAATAACAGCAGCAACGATTGAGGTTTTATTGCTGTATTATTTTTCCGTTTTTTCTCTAATTTGTTATTGTTTTAACCGTAAAGCTGCCCTGACAAGATGAGTGGTAAAACTGCTTTGCGCTGATTTTGCCGTTATCTAAGTCGTCGTGCCCTTGCCATCACACACAACTCAAAATTGTTGAGTGCTACACTCAAATTCAAATTATTTTAACTTTGTCCCTAAATGCCACTGACCTTTCGACGCACAACCAATCAGATAACAGCTGTATGTAGCAGTGCAAGCTAGCAGAGGAAGTAACCAAACAAACAAACTTAACTAGCTGTTTTCACGGCAAGCTTTTGCACCCAACCTCGTATGAAGGCAACTTAAGGGCTAATTTACTCAACAGGGAACATTTGTTGACATCATACGAAAGAAATGACAAAAATACCAGACTGTTTCACTAACTGCCATGAGACTAGGTCGGACACTGCTGAGCGCCTAGCAGTGGAATAGAAACAAATGTGTGACGGCGTATGGTTGAAGTGAGTCTCATGTGTTATTTACGGGACACAGCAGATGCCTGGGCAGCATGGTTTGGCCTCTTTGTTTGCCCACATACAGACACCATATTGACGGTCTAAATTCATAGTGACAATTGTCAGAAAGATGACTTTATTGACTACACTTCACAGAACAATGCACATCTTCGTCTGTGTATGTGTGAGTTGTAGGAACGTTTTTTTACCTTTTAAAAAAACACCACATTTACATATGTTTGCAGACTTGAGTGTCAAGAAAAAATGTGTTTGGAAAAATTATTTACCCCCAATAAAAAAAAACACAAAATGCATCCTCACCAACAGAACACAACAGGTCTTCATAGCACCAACGTTGTTTGAAAGTGTCTTAACCTCCAATATAACATCGGAACTCTAGCCAGAGAGAGACGGAGAAAGAGAGTAACTGTATTTTCTGCCCTCAATAAGTGAACTTTAAATCACTTGTGCTAAGTGTTGTAATTTTGTAACACAAACAAAACATGAAAGGTCATTTAGAGCTCAGAGAGAAATTACTATACACACACACACACACACTCAGGAAAAGGAAGATAAATACACAGAAGAAGTGAATGTGGTGTGTGGATCCTGGATGGATTGCATTAATTTATCATCCTCCCATTTCCCTTATTCCCCCCACCACAGCTGGAGCAGCAAATGTCAGTGAGGTGTTAATTGCTGCCGCCTCGTCTCTCAAGCCCTGATGCACTAAAAGCACTGGAGCATGTCAATATGTGACATGTGTGTGTGTGTGTGTGTGTGTGTGTGTGTGTGTGTGTGTGTGTGTGTGTGTACTGTATTTGCTTGTCAGTGGGTGTGTAAGAGACAAGTATCTGAGTAAAGGCATCACGATTCAGTGGCGTAATAACACTTAATACAGAGTGAGGCAGGTGTTTAAAGAGGCCCTATTAGGCTTTTTAGGGCGTTCCCCTTCCTGTAGTGTGTCATAACGATTTTTGTGCATGTAAATGATCTGCAAAGGGTAAAATCCCTGTGTTCCCTCCAGAGGGAGTTTCTCTCCCACACACTCCCCACCCTGCCTGAAACGCCTCCATTGGACTCCTTTGTTTAGTTACGCGACATGGTGACATCACTATGTAACACTTGAACTTCCATTGGCTAGCGCTTGAACACATTGTGCATGATAGGATAAGGGGAGGGACATGTGTAAGTGGTTGACCAATCACAACAGAGCCGGCCAGATAACCAATCAGAGCAGACTGGGCTCTGGTTTCAGAGAGAGGGTGAAAAGAGGTGCTGCAGCACAGGCAGTATGAGAACAATAAAAAGCTTTTTGAACATTAAAGCATGGAAACATGACACAGTAGAGGCACTAAATACAATATGAACGTGGACATTTGCATAATAGGGCCCCTTTAAAGCTTGTGAAAAACCTACTCCTTTTTCTGCTTTACTTTGTACTCTCTTTCTGTTTTACATAGACAAACAGCTCTCCTTCCATCTGACCCAGCGTAACATCATCAGCATAACACTGTTAGGTGATTACTCGCAGAGGGAGCAGGATGTAACCGGCTACAGAATATCATGCAGCGCCACCTGATTAACAATCTGTCTGAGACGTGTTTTGCGGTGGCGGCTCTCCTCCAGTGGTTTTGGCTGCTGCCTCAGAGGACAGCGTCGGGACAATGACTGGGGTCCAAGAGCACTAATGGAATCAGGAGTGTGTGTGTGTGTGTGAGAGAGAGAGGGAGCAGTGGGAAAGGAACATCACTCATTGTTGAGCCCGGGGACTGACTCTGAATGAGGAAGACGCTGGGAAATTCAAGTCAATAAACAAAGCCCTCAAACAGATATATACTATTTTTTTTCTCTACATCCTTCTTTCTCTTTTTGTTCAACATGACTCATTCTTGTTCTCTCCGTGGCACACTCTCAACAACCTCCACTGTTCACCTTCATGTGTGATATGAAAAATGGGGGTCTGATGTGCTTCAATTACACCTACGCTCAAAAGGCTAACTGTGACACGATCCAGCCCAGTTTTAATCAGTATTGAACACACTAGCACAAACATTCCCTCTTTCCCAAAAAATGTCAGGTATTCTGGGACGGGTCTGCTTTATGTCCCCAGTGTTTAGTTATTGTTCCAAATATGTAACCCGCTCTGACCCATCTTGACATTTGGAGACGATAATACATTTTCAAGGCTTGTAAACACAGGGTGACAACTTCAGCATACACTGTCTCCTCTCACTCTGCTCTGTGCCGCACCCCCCTTCCTGAAATATTGAGTGACAGGTACACAACAGGGTCCATGACAGTGGGTTTTCATCTGATCGCAAACAAAAACAAATCCTTGGCTTTCAGGATATCATAATTTTATTGCAGAATTCAGATGACACATACAGCGCTGATGCTTGAAAAGGTAAGATGACGAGCGACGAGCCACTTAACCACAGAGACAGTACAACAAGTAATATTTTTGTCCTCGTGAAATATGCACACACTCAAGAACACTTATACACTCTCTCACACACACACACACACACACACCACACACACACACACACACACACACACACACACACACACACACACTCACCAACCTTTTTCTGCACTTTTCCTCATCCGAGTAGAAACAAATAATCCTGGATGCTACTAGCTTAAAATGAGTTGGCCTAATCAATGCGGTAGATGGATCTACCCCCCCCCCCCTTACTATTAGGCCTGACTGGATCGTCCTCTTAAAAAAACACTGGCTTAAAACTTGTCTGCATACTTTGAAGGCCCTTTTCTCATTACCGGTCTTGAAGACAGTCATTATACTTTATGTGACATATCTTGCAGAATATTTGGAGAACAGCACATATATCATTGGAAAGCTAAGTATCTCCTCTTTCCAACATTGTATGTAACTCAAACGATGTTTCAACGTGGATGTGACAGATTTTAATAGAGCAGGTCTCATATCTGGAACAAACTCAAAGAAAAGGTCTGCTGCTACTTTCACTTCTTTTAAATCCAGTGTGAAGACTTTTTATTTTTGCCGCTGCTTTCAATTAAATCAAATAACTTAATATCTTACGCTGCACTGTATTTTTTATCCTTGTATTTGATATCTTTCGCATTTTAATTTAGCATGTTTTGTTTTTATTTGGGTCTCTTGGCTTGTAAAGCACTTTGAATGTGCACTTTGTGTTGAACTCTGCTATATGAATACACTTCCCTTGCCTTGCGTTGTGAGAGAAGAATAACAAAAAAGATGTGTTATGTATATGTTTTAGGGGAATTATTGGTCGGGAAAGTGCCTCTGCCTTGGAGTTCAGGACTGGCAGAGAGAAAAATGGCCAGAGAGGCCGAGGAAGACACAAGGCAGACAAACAAGGTAACGGCAGAGAATGAGCACGATATAGAGGCTGTGTCTGCACACACACCCACACAAGTGAAAGCGATAACAAAAGACGGAGAGATGCAGAAAGAAAAACAGAAGGATGCTAAAAGAGGATGCATTTTTCCTCCTCTCAATTAAGTGCTTTACTTTATCTATTGTTACTTCTCACTGCCGAGACCCTCAAGCTCTCAGTCAAACTGTGGCGAAACAGAAGAAAACGACCCTATTTGTATTGAAGTGCTATTTTCATGTCAATGCTTCTTGTTCTGTTTTCTCAGGGTCTGTGTTGTTTTTGTTTTGTCGGAGATAGGGAACTTTGCACCCTCCGGATCTGTTCCACTTCCTTGTGTTCCCAGTTCGCTCATCAGTGCGAGTCTCTGTGTGTGTCTTTGTGTGTATAATGTGTTTGGGAGATATACATTTCAAAATGGTCAGATAAAAACGGAGAGTTTGGAGATGGGAAGCAGAGACACAGCAATACATCTTCAAAGCGAGTTCAAAGATTCAGCAGCCAGTAATTGACCAGACTTTGACACTGAAGACGATTAAACTTGCGGTTAACATGAGGCCAAGGCTGTATCATCTCTAACAAGGGGCCCAACATCTGCCTCAAAGGAGATAAGTTACAGTCCAAAACAACCTAAGATCAAGAGAGGTGGCAAAAACCATAGCATGTGTATATGAAATGAATGTAGACCCTGTGACAGCGTTGCGTTTTGTCTGTGGCAATCTCGTTTTCTTGCAACCAGAAGTGACACAAGAGGAACAATCGTTAGCTAACTTTCATGAACTGAGAACATAGTAAAGAAATGAATAGTCTTAACATTAGTAGAACAATCAGATAGATGGTGGCAACCAATCAATAATGAGGTAAACAAACCCTGAAGCATACCATGCTTTTGGTCTATTTTACTCAAAATGGGACATTAGATACAGTATCTGAATGAACATCATGCTGTATTGAAGAAGACCTGTAACTATTGATTGAGACCATAAACTTGTCAGGAAAATGTTTACTGAGGTGTTAAATAAAGAGAGCAGATGGGTATTTTTCTCGTAGACTTTATAAAAACCAGACTGATATTAAAGAGAATGCAAGTTTTAGGTACTTCCTCATTGGCTTTACTTTTCAGAGGTTAGTGCTTGTGGAAAAAACACTGAATTTAAAGAGATGCCATAATGCAAAAATAATTCGGCAATAAGTTTTGTGCAAAAATGCAAACTATAGCCTTCAAAATGTTTGAGCGCTTCTGGGACTCAAAAACGAGTTTGTTCAAGGTGTGCTTTGGATATGAATACATGTATACATTCATACATATTGAGGACTTTCTATCAAAGGCTTGAGGCCAAATTGCATCATCTTATTTTTAGATATAGCATGACGATACCATTACAACAAAGGCATTGATTACTAGCAAGGACCACTCCACAGAAATATGTTTTTTTGAAGATTGAAATGGAAATTCAGGAGTATAGCATTTTGATGACAAATGAATGGATGTAAAGAGGAGATTTGGTCTGAAGAAGGATGTTTTCTGGGAGGCTGGTATGAGAGGAGGTACCAAAGAAAGGTCGGAGGGACAACCATTGTGGGTTCTGTGTGTGGTGCATGTTTCTGACCAAGTGGATAACAGGCACCAGACATTACCTAGGGTTAAGGTTAGAAACGTGGGAGAGGTATGAACCAGATTGAGTAGGAAGAGATAAAGGGAGACGGGAACAGAAGTTGAATGGATGAAGAGATGTGGGTTAGGATCAGGAAGGAAGGGAAATTGGTGAATAGAAGGGAAAGGGATGAGTCCATGGTATGATTCTGATCATTATTATTACAAAATCCAGCCCATCCTTTTGTTTAAATGCCAGTCCATCCTAACGCGTGGACTCTGCTATCAGTACTGAAGGTGAGTTCACCATATGGAGAGGGCCAAAAGTCATGACTCCCTATTAATGGTATCATGGAACAGAGATCTTTTAGGCAACCACTGGCCTCAATAACTTCAGCCTCCGAGGCTAACAGACACCACCTTCACACACATTCCCATAATATGCTGCCAAACAATTTGAAACAGGATTTAAGCTAATGCTGACGCCTTCTGTCCACTTTCTGCCCCTGTCAATGCTGTCATCAGCTTGGGACTTGATGAGCAGCAGCTGCCAGGAAATATGACGAGCACCTAGTTAGATTTTGAGAACCATTGTTGTTTAAAATGCCCGGTTAGCCCTGTGTGTGGTGATGCTGGTTATGTGTGACAAGCAAGCTACCGCCTGGCTGGAGGTTCCAATTTACAGAGCTCATAGCCACTGTTTATGTCCGTGAAAGATACCTTCATGAAAAACAAGGAAACACATGTAGCTGCAGACTAGTGCAAAGGAGAACTAATTTACGTGTCTTTCTGAACCATTTGACCTCTTTCAATCAACAAAAGCAAAAGAAAAAAAGAGTTACATCAACTCTGACGTCTGTAGCGCTGATTGATTTGTACACCCACAGCCTTCCCAGAAGTCCAATTATCACCAGGAAAACCTTCAATGACATGTTTATGTGACTAATTGTTGGATTGGATGTACATATGTGCCTGTTTGTGTGCTCATTAAGGTGTGTATATTGACTTTTCTGTGAAAACATGGAGCCTATCGGTGTTAAAAAGTTATTATTGTCTCAAATGACCCTGTGGGTGAAGTGGATCTAAATGGGGAAGCGCTACTCAGTAATTGATCAATTGCTCCATTCTTGACCCACAGGGTTAATCTACGCTTTGGTGTGTGTGTGTGTGGGTGTGTGTGTGTGTGTGTTTTCTGGGTCAGACCACCAATTAACAAAACCATGTCAATCACTTGTGATCGAACAATAAACCTGTGCAACATATCTTCAAATTGGATTCCTTGCAACGACAGGTATTCCCAGTTGTGGAGATGAAAAAACACAGAATCTTTCAACTTGATATCGTGATTATAATTTCCCTCTTTTTTGAAAATATCCCACTGAGACACCTCTAAAATATTCTGTTGACTGGTTGGTTATGGCCTTGGCCGTCATGCATTTGTAGTGATTGTTTAAAATGTAGTAATTGTTCTGACTCAATAGCATGTTCTCCTCTCAGTCAGAAACCATGTTTTTCCTGATTACTGCGACAAGAAATGCACCACAATACCATTATCTTGCAACGTTAACAAAAGTGAAACACAAATTTTTGGAGGGATTTCAAGTGACAACACGCATGGTCAATGTCCTCATTTAGAGTTAAAATCTTTTTACCAGTTAGCCTCAGGACGCAGTACCAGTAACGGCAATCCATACCCGGCACATAGAGCTAAACTGACACTTCAGATGTGTCCATATTTTCCCTGATTATTGCGACAACACACATGCAGCTTAAATCGATCTAACAAAAGTTAAACATAATTCCTTTCATGCACTTTTTCTGAATTTAATTTCTCTTCCCCACAGCCCATTCTATACCCTTCCACCCAGTTTCATGAAACTCAAGCCAGAAGCTTTTCTGCAACTCTGCTGACAGATAAACAAAGCCAAAAATGTAACCTCCTTAGCAGGCATGAGGCAAAGAGATAACCTAAGCCTATAGCACGCAGGTATGGTATTACCATAGAGAAAAACTGATTGGAATACATCTGCATTGTGGGGGTAAAATCACCACACGAGAAGAATTCCCATATCTTTAAAGTTGGTGCCTTCATTATTCACACTGCGTTGACAAAATAAGTGTTGGCTGCTTCCTGCTGCTTTATCCATTTATCTATTACAATTAGCTGAAACGCCTTCACAAGTCTATCAGTGTTACCGTTAAGGTTATTTATTGCTTTACAAGACTAGTGTTTTGTATATTTGGATCATGAGAAGGAATACAATGACTTTCGTGACTACAGATATTACCTCAACGTTAGCAGGAGCTCTTCATCATCTGCCATTGACACCCTGATATAAGACTGGTGGATAGCCCATTGTGGACATTATCCTGAAAAATATCTGATATCTCTTCGCAGCCCAACCATCCCAGTCCCTCATGGCTCCTGTTTTAACATTCAAATGTGATTCTCAAAGTAAAAGAAGTAGTAAAAGTTGACTTTGTGACATATCAAACAAGAAGGCAAGGATAGTCATTTTTCTTTTTTCATCCTTTAACTACATTTCAGGGTTGAAAAATCATATTTAATGACTGTTGAATGACCTTTTTTAATGTGTGACTACAAATACATGTTTTTCGTTATAAAATAAACGTGTCAAGAGAGAGCTGTAGTCACAAAAATCATGGTCAATGTCCTTGCTCAGAGTAAACATCTATACATCTGTTTACCTCAGGACAGCATATACTGACAGCACTGGTAACAACAATCTGTAACTTGCTTATTGAACTGCCTTTGGTCCATTTTCTGCACTGGTGATGCTTTTGTTGCCTTACCTGTCTAATTCTTTCGATAAAGTGAATCACGTCAGTTAATGCAGCGTGTCCTTGATAGTGCACAGTGCCCTAATGTGTCTGACTGGCTGCAAAACACACCTAGGCTGATGGCAATTCCATACACAGCTCTCTGATTTACGTGACATCTGTTTTTTTCCCATTTGTCAATTCTACACTCGACCATCTGAGGCACACGCACTCTTCAAGGACACACTGGACAGTGAATGTGAATATGACAGGTCTAGCATTTTAAAATCTGTTCTTAAATATATCGGATGATACATCAATCTAGCCACGTTGAACAATTTCCCAACTTGAGACAAATCCATCTATCTATAGCTCAAGAGTCAAGGAGATTGAAAGCATATGCAACAACCTTTCCTTACCACCCCAGGTACAATCCACAGCAAAGTTTGTTGGCTAGAACTTGAGAAATGTATACTGAAAGGTCGCTGGGGAAGCATCCAAGAAGCTACAGTATAAATCTGTTCCCAAAAGCTTTTGTAGTTCAGGCCGTCTTTGATGATAGTCTGAACTTTGAACGACACTAATCTTGAGCAACATTTTAAGGAAACTTTGCTACTATGTGTACAAAGAATCTGAAAAACTAAGTAGTATAACTAGCCCCTACAATATACTATGTATACTTTGACTACAGTCATGTGCTGCTGTCCACAACATTTAAAAAAGATTCTACAATATGGAATGTGGATTAAGAACCTTTGTGTGAATCAGTGTGTGCAAGCAGTGCAAGTGTGTGTCTGACTTATTTAAAATGTAAGATAAGAGTTCTCTAAGTGACCTAAGAAGGGTTTTAATTGCTTACTCTTGAGATTAACAACATTTGACAACCATATGCGCTTGGTGGCTGTGAAATAAAGTCTGTCTCACTTGATCATCAGTGATTGATTCTCTACTTACAACGACAACAACAACAACGGTAGTCTACAGCCATGAATCTAAATACACTATACATCAACATTACTGTCTTTTTTTTATGGTAAGCAAGGATTATTTCAAATGTTTTACTTCTGTGATTAACATGGTGAAAAACAAATATTCATCCGGTTTGTTTCAACAAATGAAATAGCTGAGGCATAACTAAGGATAGTAACAGTTTATTAAGAGGATATATAATGCTCATTTTCAGGTTCATATTTGTATTAGTGCCTCTTTTGTGACATGTTTACATGCTTTCATTTTCAAAAAGTAATATTCATGGGTCTCAGACAATGCATTGGGTAAACCTTTCACTTTTTCTCTAAGGCCACCACAAGGTTTATATTCTTGAGTGAACTATCTTGAAAACTATAGGATGGATAACAACGAAAAAAACGTTTATCTAACCCGCAGGATAACATGTATTAACTTTGGTGATCCTCTCACTTTCCAGCCTTTTAGCCTCAGCTTTCCTCGTGTTGAATGCTAATTAGGAAATGTTACAGAATGTCTGTATTCTAAAACTGTATGATAAATACAGTATAATTGTCTTTTATTGTGATTGTAGTAATGTGTTTTTATTACATGTACAGCACTTTGGCTCGACCAAAAATCGCTTTTAAATGTGTTTTATAAATAAACCTTGATTTGATTTGATTTGATAATCTATTTACTGTCATCTAAAAAAAAACGTGTGTTATATGTGTGTGTGTTTGTGTGGTCTATCATTACTATACTTGTGGGGACCTAAATCTGTTTACACAGTCACGTGTGGGGACTCGCCTCCCTTATGGGGACATAATGGAGGTCCCCATGAGGGGAATCATTCATTTTAGGGTGAAAACTTGGTTAGTAAGGGTTAGGGTTAGGGTAAGGGTAAGGGTTAGGGTTATGGTTAGGCATGTGTTGGTTATGGTTAAGGTTAGGATAAGTCTCCAGGAAATGCATGTAAGTCCCCTGCATGTTCAGTCCCCTGAAGTGATGTATACATGGTATGTGTGTGTGTGTGTGCGCGGCGTGTGTTTATCCTTGAAAAAATGCAAGTTCAGTGGTAACAGCTGGTTTACCTTAAGCTCAGCAGTTTGGAATTAACTACCAATAGATGGAAATCCTAACAAGCAAAGTAAAACAAATGTGTTTAAATTGTTTACGTGTGAGCATTTGTGTGTGTGTGAGCATTTGTGTGTGTTTGAGCATTTGTTGAAGCAAATGACTGTTATCTCGGCATTTTCTCTGAATATAGATCACCAAGCTAAACAGGGACAACAGTGGTTGTATTCCACCTCATACATCGCAACACAATCTCAATTACCCGCACTAGTGGGCTTAATACGAATGGAGAATTTCTGCAAACATTTTTAATGCACTGCTACCAATACTATTAGGACCTCCTCTGTTTGAACAGAAAGTGTGTATGTGCGTGCATATGTTTATGTGTGAATGACTAAAGTTAAAAGTTTGTGGGAAAAGCTTCTATTTTTGCATCAAGGTTGAATAACAATTAGATTTGAGGGGAAGATGTTTCGTAACATATCTTGTCTCTCTTGATGTGCAGCTGTGCAGACCACTGAATCTTCTGAGGAGAAATTCAATGTCAAAACAAAACAAAAGACGACAAGATTTATACAACAGAGCAAACAAGAACCCAGAAGAAATGAGGGGAAAGCACTGAGAGTCTTCTGAATCTGAGTAATCCTTCTGGTTCTCCCATAGAAACTAGGGTGAACAGTTTGTTTAAATATGACTTATTTTGCTCATTTTTAGGTTCTTATATGTATTTTGTGCTTCTAATGTGACATTTTTTCATGTTTTAATGTTCAAAAAGCTCTTTATTTTTCTCATACTGCCTGTGCTGCAGCACCTCTTTTCACCCTCTGTCTGAAACCAGAGCCCAGTCTGCTCTGATTGGTTAGCTGGCCAGCACTGTTGTGATTGGTCAACCATTTACAGATGCCCCACCTCCAGCCTATCAAGTACAATGTGTTGGTAGCCAATAGAAGCGCAGGGGTTACATAGTGATGTCACTTTGTTCCAGAAGTAAACAAACGAGTCCAAGGGAGGCGTTTCAGGCAGGGAACACAGGGATTTTAGCATTTGCAGACCGTTTACATGCACACAAACCTATATAACACAATAGATAGGGCTCATTAAACTATTTCTCTGAAGATTAGCCAATACAAAAAGAAGGGGTTAGGATGTGGGTTAAATGGTACAGTTTCAGGCAGCCCCTTCAATAATGAGGGTTAGGGTTAGGTTTAACCCTAACCCTCCAACATGTGGTTTATTCGCTGCCACCCCCACCAACATTCTCTCTCTTGTCTCACTCTGGCACCATCACAACCTCACAACCTCTATTTAGTCAAGAGATGGCACTAGCACCACACCTCCATGCCATGGCCTTCTAGTTTTACAGCCTGAGGGAAAGTAGGGGAAACAAAAGAGAAGGAAAGGAGAAGCAAAATGATGGAGAAACTGACACATGGAACACAGAGAGAAGGTGTAAGGGGGAGGAAGAAAGCGAGAAAGATTGCGAGAGAGACAAAGAAACCAGTGTGTTGTTGCGTAACAGCCTGATTTAGCAGGTAGTATACCTGATTTAGAAGAGCAGAGTGAGCTAAAACTGGACCCATTGCTCAGGCGGGGGGTAGGAACTAATCTTCCACTGCCGGTGGGGAGAAGAGGATCAATTTACTCTGGACCCCTTGGATTTACCCCTTGGACTCCTTCCTAAAAATCTGAAGTGACTCAAACTCCTCATCTACAATATAGCCAGAGTGGTGGAGCGAGGAGGCGCATTCCTGCTGGGCATAAGTGCTGTCAAGATCACTTAGTGTATGTGCTACGGCTCGAGGACAGTAAGTGGAGGCGGAGCGAAGGAGGTGTAGAAGATGCTCGTTCTGGCAGATGGAGTCCCCTGATTGTTACTCTCTGTCCGATGTCTTCCCAGTTCGCTTTACATATTGGAAAGTCTTCTACAATAACATGCAAACATAGCAAAGTGTTAAATTGTGTCACCTTACCTTACGTTTTCCCTCAATTAGTTCTTTAGTCCTAACAATCCTATGGAAGGCACACATCTATGTATAATTTCTTCTGTGCTCTTTATAGTCAGCAATATTTACATTCGACCGAAAACGTATTGCACGAATGAGTCCTGAAAACCCGGAAATTATTCAACATTCCTTGATTTTCACATAGGTTTTCACGTAAATGTCCGATGCGTTTATGGGTAAGAAAAACAACGAATTAAGACAATTTAACGTCATCACTGCGTACACAAGTCAGTTTTTGGCATAGCGGTGGTGACTCACAGCCATGTGTTCGCCACAAACTTTTCTGCAATTTTGAAATCCAATTGAAAAATTACTCTTTGTTGAGGGAACCCTTGCAATGTTTATTTCTGGGTCAGCCTAGACAAGTATGTCATGCCTCCAACACTCCAGTGATATCTCTTAGGTTCAATTTGTACTTGCAGATATTGGCTTCTTGTCAGTCTTCTTCTAGTGCTACTGTATGTCCAACCTGTACATCTGATTTTTCTTTTCTTAAACAATTTGGTTTCTCTTGGTCCTTGTACTTGATTTCCCTGTGTTTGCCTTTCCAAGTTACTCTTTGGGGGCTGTTTCTCCTGACCCTGAGCCTTGACCCAGGACTGTGTCCATGAGCTTCCCACCTGCAGTGCATTTCTCTCAGTTGTCAGCTTGAGCCTGTTGTCTTAGCTCTTCTCCCCAAGCCTGTTACTCTCAGTTCAATGCTCGGGCTAACAACTCTCTCCGACCAAGAAGTTCTTCCCCTGACCTGTCCTTGACTGTCTTTACCCTCAGCTCCTGTAGTTCTTCCGAGCATCCTCTTTCTCTTAAACAATGTCCAGTATAGCTGGTCTTTCCCCGTCCATTTTGCTGATGTGACTGAATAATTTGGTTTGTTTTTGATCTTGTCTATTTCACCACATTGATCAGACCCAACTACCTATGTTACATTAGAGTTTTAAAAAACTCTGTAACTCTTCTAAAACCTATCCTCACTTCATTGACTTTTGCCCTTTTTTGTCTGCTTTTGAGGTCTGTCTTCTGCAAGCTATTGTCAAACTGTAAGGTGTCATTGAAATCTTTTGGTGACATTTCTACAAATAGACTACATTGTCCATTAATAGTTTCAAAGCTTCAAGTGATTTAGTTCCTAGGAGGTCTTCTAATCGGGTTCTTTACACAAACAACATGATCGGGACACAATTTGGTAAAAGGGGGACATGAGTGAGACAAATAAAGTGGCATCTGTGCTTGTGATGCTAGTAATGACAGTTTAATGAGTGTGATAATGATAATCTAATTTGACAACACATTCATTTGTGACTGCAGGGACATGTTTACTACTTTCTCCTCTCTTCGGCTCCCTCTCCATGTTTAGGCATTTTCAACTGCTGTTCCACACATTTGCATCTAAACCCCATTTTGTTGTCTCTCTCATAACTTATCCTTCTATAAAGGACCCAACTTGACTTCACTTCATCAGATTTACTTTTCTGCATTTACAACCAATCTGTTCTTCTTCCTCGTTTGATTCATTCCCGTCTTACCAATGTACCTTGGTATGAAGGTAGATATGGTGCAAATGCGAGAGCTGTAAAACCTGATGTGAGCACTTGCAGAAAAGAAATCTGAGCTTGTGTGCATACATTTACACTTGTATAAAATATCCACGTATCTGTGAACCAAATCCCGAGCTTGCGCCTCGTCGTTCTGATAGCTCCGGCCCTTCGCTCCAACCCCCCTCCCTCCCCCCACATCTACAGGTGAAAATTACTTTAGCGACACATTCATCGCAAGAAGTGTAGCAAAGTCAAGGCCACAGATTCGTCGATTTATACTGCCACAGAGCAGATTTGTGAAGTTGTAATGACTGATTTGAGAGGTTGTAATAACCAAGTTGCAGTTATAATGGAAAATATATTTGAAAAATATATATTTTTCTGCAAGTGAACATTTCATCACTTTTTTTCTACAAGCTACAAAACTTTTTTTTTTCTTCTGTGACTTCAAATTTGGTTCACAGATACGTGGATATTTTAAAAAAGTGTAAATGCATGCACACAAGCTCAGATTTCTTTTCTGCAAGTGCTCACATCAGGTTTTACACGCTCTCGCATTTTGCACCACATCTACCTTCATACTTGGTACCTATCTCGTTCTATTGGCAAATAAACCCTGTGAACTTACTTGATTTCTTTTCCTCACTTCGCTACCTTTTCCTCTGTTCTAACTCCACTTCTTTAACCCTCCCTTCTACACAAAGTCATTCCGCTCTCTCCCATTTTCTCAATACCCGCTAAACACTTGAAAGTTCAATTTCTGTGTCAAAAACTTTAACAAATAGTGCTTTTAGTACACTCTGTGTCTGGAAAATAGCGAGCGCTCGGAATATAGGAAGTGTTTTAACACCATTTACTCAGGTGGCAGCTCAATTGTCCCCAAACTGTAGGTTTGGGGACACCTACTCTTTGAAAGGCCATGTTTTCACCGCTGCACCCTGTTTTCATTTTCCTGTTTGCCCTGAGCTTAAGCACTCCACTTCCAGACCTTAACTCCAGCAAAACCAACTCGTTTTTTTTCTTCAGCTATATTTTCTGTAAAGTGTTTACTTTTTCTTCTTCTGCTCTTGCTGTTTGCTCTCTCACTAGTGTGTTCCCAATGTAACATTGTTATTTTTTACTCTTCTATTCATCTTTCTTCCTTTTGTCACTTAATGTGAATGCTCAAAAAATGTGTTTCTGGGCCTGCCATCCCACTCACATTCTCTCATTCATCCCCACTGTGTGTTTTTGCTCCAATCCTCAATCATTCAATGATGGCCTAAAGGCAGAGGATTATTGTGAAATATAGGTCATTGCTACATCATTACAAAATCACAAAAGTCATCAGTCTCAAAGTACTTCAGTTTATAGATAGAAAAAGCATCAAAACCATATTTTGGGAATGGGAACCACGGTGCATTCTGGGATGTCCTGGCCATCTATGGAGGATTGAATCTATAGTAATAGCAGAAACCCTTAAGATCTATAATATTTTTCTGGTCATCTTTCGGCTTTTTTGGATTCAAACAAATAAAGTACAGAATATATATGATTGCCCTTAACAACAGAAGCTCTCGGCTGAAACTGAGGAACCTTGTTTTAGAAGAAGAAGAAGATGGACCTTTATTAATATCCCGAGGGGGAAATTCAGTTTCCACTCTGTCATACACTTTTTTGTACAATTTTGTTTTACACATTTTACTGAACTAAAGTAAATAAATGACAGTTATCCTTATGAATTAAGAGTAGAAACCTTGGATCAGTGTTACTAATGCTAGCACATCTCTGGTGTTCGGTGTGTCAACACATTTACATTTTTTTAAATATTTAGAGGTGCCACTCCCTTGTTTCCATGTTGCTATACAAGTATACAATGTAATCCAATTCTCCTATTTTTGAAAGTGATATTACTTAAAACAAGTTGTGAAAAAATGACGTTACATTTGGCTCACCGTACAGGCTTAGTCAATGGGTTGAGGTTGCTTGTTTCCTCAAAAGATGGCTGACTTGCTGTTGATAATATCACGTTCCCATTCCCTGTTGGTGTAAAGTTTCCTTCTGATCACACCAGTCACACATTGAGTACTTTTCTATGGTAGTGTGTAAACCTGTCCTTTCTTTGTTTTTCACCTCTCGGCTTCATCCTTACCATCCTCATTGGGACATTGATCGATGTGCCGCTCTAGCAGACTGTGACAAGGTTAGGAACTCTGGCGTCTGGAGGGGTGTGTGTGAGTGTGTGAGTGTGTGTGTGTGTGTGTGTGTGAGTGTGTGAGTGTGTGTGTGTGTGTGTGTGTGAGTGTGTGTGTGTGTGTGTGTGTGTGCGTGTGTGATAAACTCAACTGTTCATTGCGTTGATTTGCACTTAATTGTGTGTGTGTAGGTTGTACAGGAATTAATTAATCTGATGTCAACTTGACTGTGAGGAATGCATGAGGCATGTCATTCTGAAGTGTCTCATGTTATTTTGTCTGAGTGTATTCTTGTTTTTAGCCCTTGTGTGTGCGCACAGGAGTGTGTGTGTTTGAAGGCAGTTTGTAACTGTCAAAATAATGATTCCACTACTCAGCTTCTTGCTGCTGTGGCAGTGAACTGAGTCGATATCTATGACAAATCCAGAGTCCAGTCGTGTCTCACAGTGTGTGCGCACACACACTCAAACATATACTCAGTCATACTTCTGCTCTCTCTGCTTGAACCAGACATATTGATCGCTCTGCTATGGAAACCCCTGTTAGGAGTTTGTCATGGTTCTCAGTTTATTGCTTCCACCCGACAGCTCAGCACTCTGTTTAGCTGTTGTTTCTTCGGGCAAAGTTGAACGTACATATTTACA
Organism: Dissostichus eleginoides; assembly: GCA_031216635.1. Lineage (NCBI taxonomy): Eukaryota > Metazoa > Chordata > Actinopteri > Perciformes > Nototheniidae > Dissostichus > Dissostichus eleginoides. The sequence continues at coordinate 29,542,852 of CM062268.1, read as the reverse complement.
ACGACACAAGTTCACATATACACACACACTCACATAATCCATTTGTTCTGCATTAAACTCAGTCTGTGAATCAGATCTGTACATTGTCCGGAGTTTCCGTTCCACACATATAGCACATAACAGTGGATTGTTCAGACAGACATTTTCTCACTTTCTGGAAACACTGGTTTAGTGGAGGTGCATGGGTAGATTGTGCATGATACACACCCTGGTCAGCATTATACCACAGTCAGCTGAAATCTGTCTAAAAATAACTTTACGCCATTCCTTGAATTTCACGACAAATCGCTGCAAATTACATATTGCTGTGACATTAATCCTAATTTATTAGTCTGTTTTACTAGACTTTTTTTGTTTTTTTCCTTTGTACAGCAGGAAGCAGCTAATCGAGCTAAAGCCGGCTAGCATTTTGGTCGGAAAAACGGCTATTCAAAGTCAAAGTCAACTTTATTGTCAATCTTCCAGTTTGTGGAACAGACAGAGAGATCGAAATACTGTTTCCCACAAACCATGCAGAATATAAAAACAAATTTGGAGAAGGACAGAGAGGATGTTGGGGTAAACAAAGACACAAATGAAGAGAGCTGGGTCCAGATGTATGGAGAAAAGTAGATACAAGCAGTGTCTCGCCCCTCTCATCATGGGAAACATAAGATCACTGGCTAATGAAATGTACGAGCTAATGGCCTTAGCTTAGAGTGAGACGGTATATATGGAATGTATTTGAGTATACTTTATGGAAACATGGCTGCACCAGGATACATCTTATGGCAACGTTTCCATCGATGGCCTCCGGACTGTTTGAGCAATGTCTCATCAACGTTTACAAAGATTCCTTCAATGGCTTCCGACTCACATTGCACAGATATCTTCATCATGTCCCCTGGGTTTATTAAAGCATTTTGATTCTGATTACATTGTTAGGGTATATAAAGAGGTGAGGTAAGGTGGAGGAAACACCTCATGATATCTGACACCCTGCATCTCTGCATCTTGGCAACTAGTAGTTACCATAGTGACAGAGTTGGCAACAGTGATAATAATAATATCAGCTAATAATGCCAAAGATGAGGATTAACATGGAAAGCATGGAGATGGCAATGATTATGAATATGCCTCCCTAAGGTTCATAATAATATATACCTATTATTAATTCCTGCGTTTTAGCTTAGCTCTCCGCCAGTCCCCCCATGGTTAGCAATTATTCAGAACAGTGTTCAAGGGCGCTCGAGTATTGTAGATGCTTAGTCACGCAACAGGACTGAATAGCTACACAACAGGAATGTGACCCCTATGGTTCGAGGAGGATTTCTCCAACCACTGGGACAATTGAAACATTTATTAATTTAGATTGACTTTATATTGGAATTTTCTCTTTTGTGTCTCTTATTAAATAAATTAAAATAAACAGGAAGTACAATAGTGCAAATGGGCAGGTAGTAGCAAATAAGTTATATAATTAAAATATATAAGACCCCATGCACAATTTCCTTCTTTACAGCAAACATGTTTTCACTGCCTTGAGGGTACATTTTTATATATTTTACCATCTAAAATGATATCAAGGACTTGAATATTGCACATTTAAGAGGTAGGAAGCCTTAACAGTGACAGGTGGGTAGCCCCAGCTAATTCAGGTCCAATGAACTTGACCTCTTGAAAGATTATTTTTCACGTAAAACTTGGATAAACAACATAGCTTACTCTGCGGCCAATTGTACACAGGGCATCCAAAATGCGTGTGTTTTATAATGGCTGCGAAAATGTCTTCAGATCACCATAAGTAAAATAATAAAGTGGCGCTATTGAAGAGTCTGATTAAAAGGAGGAAAGATTTGGATCTAGAACTCACGGAGATCCACCATAACCATAAAAAACATGGGAAGGCATAGGCTGCTTTAGGGCATAGTTCCAAATTGTTACTGGACTTTTCCCCCACTAACAAAGTTCAGACCCTTCTGTATGCCAGCAAGCATATTATATAGCAACACATATTAGTAAGGCCTATACACAGGAGGAAAATAAATAATGTTCTATTAAATTGGAAATGTACACTTAGATTACATTACTGAAAAGTGTTGTGGAAGCCAACAAATCAAACATTGTTGATGGCACCTCGTCATAACTTTCTTCACAGAAAATGAGCGACTCCTTAGAGCTAATCACCCTTTATGCTTTTTAATAGTTATGGAGAATTAATGCTTGATTTGTTTGGAGTTTTATGTTTAGCAATCACATTGTCAGAACAGGTGTAACATTTCATAAATGCTGGTTATCTCCAGTGGAATGAAAGTCTTTAATTAGGCAGTGCTTCATGCTGACATACTTTTTTGTACACTTCTAATAGCTAAAAAGTTCCTTCCATCTTCTTATTAGCTCACAAATTACCCCTCTCTTTATATTTTCTAAAGACATTTAAAAAATCGTTTTTTTTTTATCAAATTAATATGCACACGCATATATTACTACCCAATGTATTGCTGTTAAACTCATTAAAAAGAAAATGTAATTCATCCCACCCGCTGCTCGCGAAACCGTGTTAAACTTTGTAAATTGGTTTCTGACAATTGGCTGCGTTTTCACTTTAACTTGTACTTTTTCTAATTCTCTTGTGAGGAGTTTTATCATTTGTACAGTTACAAGATTTTGAACACAACCTCAATATGTCCCCACTAATGCTGCAGTAGGGACAATGTGGCTTGTCTCATTAGGTATAAGTGTGTCCACAGGTGTCTGCTGAAGAAACCCCTTTTATAGTTATATATGGAGCAGGGGCGGACTGGGACTAAAAATCTGCCCGAAACTCGACCGGCCGACCGGCCCCACTCGGTACTGCTAGTCAATTGTCAACGGGGGTGGGGGTGGGGGTGGGGGTGCTAGTGAATTGTCCGACCGGCCCACTTCGGTACCGGCCCACCGGGAAATCTCCCGGTATTCCCAATGGCCAGTCCGCCCCTGTATAGGAGTGCATTGTAGTTGGGTTTTACAGTACATGTGTCTGTATGCAAAACAAGTTTAATAGAGAGTGTGTATATAAATATAGCAATTAGGAAATATAATGAACCTTAAACATGTTATTTTTGGAAAAGATTGTAAAACATAATAAAATATCAAATGCAGATAGACAAATAGATACTGACTGTTGCTAGACAACATCTGATTGTTGAATGCTCGTATTACCTGATACCAATGTTAGAATATATATTTTTTACACTTAATGAGTAAAGAATAAACTTGGCTTTAAGGATCAGAGAAGAAGTAATTTTTCAGTTATTGATTTCAGTCTGATATATATTTTATTTGCTTTTAACTTAATGCTGAAAAGTTGAGACATGCCTTAAAGCTTAAAGCGTAAACTAAGATGGCGCCGTGTCGCTTGCTCCTCTCCAACTGTTGAGGAATAACTGTATTGTAATATTATATTTTAACTGTACTATGTATTATTTTATTGACCTGTACTTAAATCATGTTTTATAATTGTTTGTGTGATAGAGATTATGCCATGTTTTTAGTGTTTGTTGATTGTTATGTACCTGCCTGAGGACTGCAGATGGAAATGAGCTATTAATAATGAATAATCTGGCATAATTCATCTCTTCTCTTTAAATAAATACATAATATAAACCTGCGATCTACGTTTTTCATACATTGCATAATTAAACCGTAGTTGTGTTTATGTTATGACAATAAACCTTCAAATCTTAAGGGCACCAGCACTTTCCCACATTTAAAATCCAAAGAAAGGCAACCAATCAATCAATTAATAAAAATAACTTTATTTATCAGACAATCAAACTTAAAAAAAAACAAATTAAAAAGGCTCTACACACTAGGAAAACTTCAAAAAACTGAATGAAAATAGTTTGTTATAAAATATCGCCCAGTTAATGGGGGACATAACCTACAAAATAGGATTGATCTGCTATTTACATTTATACAAGGTACGTTGTATCAAGTCCAATTTAAAGTTTTCTCTGCCTACTTTCTGTGTTCTTCTGTGTCCTGCTGACTGGGCGGTAGAAAGAGAGCAGCAGTGGACCGCTTACAGAGAAACACTCGCTGTGAGGTGAGGCCGGAGGCAGGAGGCTAACAAGGTCCTGTTAAAAACAAGAGGGCTGTCTGCTGAACTCTGATAGCCCTGACCTTTTATTTTATACTGTAAGAGG
>CM062268.1:29431186-29533686 GCA_031216635.1 Dissostichus eleginoides | reverse complement strand
TTAAACCTTTTCTTCTCCATCATCTTCACTGTCTCCCCAGCTTCTCTCCTCACCTCCCTCTCACACACACTCTCCTCTGGGCAGTCTTCCAGGCAGAGTGTATGTGGTGCTGTTGATGCCTCTAATTCATCCTGACAGGACATTCATCATTAGTCACAGCCTTAATGCTGCACCGCTGTAAGGGATTATGTTTCTCCTCAATAGATACAGCATTAACATTAAAGAACTAAATATATCCACATTGTCTATTAACTCTCATAATGCACATTGATTACGCACACACCTGTGAAACCCACTATTTATACTGAAAAATATCCATCTAAAAGAAGAAAAAGAGAAACATTGACTTATTTGCAAGCAGGCTTGGGGAGTTGTGGTTTACATGTAACGGGATAATAAGTATAAGTCTTCCCTAACAATTACATAAAAAAGACAATCACACTTCTGATACATATACAAACATTTTGGATTACTAGGACAATAACAATGTTATAATACATTTTAAAACAAAGAACCATATATCATGAACAACATGTACACATTATAACACTTCAAGAGTCTCGAATAAAACCATAGCAAATCTTTAGTTCAAAGAATGCCATGTTTTGAAGGGGCCCTATTATTCTCAATTTCGGGCTCATATTTGTATTTTATGCCTCTACTGTGACATGTTTCCAATCCTTTAATGCTTTATTTTTCTCATACTGCCTGTGTAGCAGCACCTCTTTTCACCCTCTGTCTGAAACCAGAGCCCAGTCTGCTCTGATTGGTTAGCTGGCCGGCTCTGTTTTGATTGGTCAACCGCTTAGAGATGTCCCGCCAGTTAGTCTATCACGTACAATGTGTCGGAGCGCTAGCCAATAGAAGAGCGAGTGTTACATAGTGAGGTCACTAAGTTCAGGAAGTCAGGCAGTGGGGAGTGTGTGGGAGAGAAATTTAGGATTTTAGACTTTTCAGAACATTTACATGCACAAAACTATAACACACTAAAGGAAAGGGAAAACCCCAAAAAGCAAAATTGTGATTCTTTCAAAGTAACCCTCCCAACATTGTTTATAAGGTCCCTTAAGGCGTTTGACATTCAAGCAAAAGTCACCCTACAGAAAATGATGAATTTTAAACCCAAACTGACGCAGAGTCTTCCACTGAAAAAAGGGGAAGAAATAAAGTCATAGTCAGTCGTACTTCATTATGCTGATTTTTTAATGGGGTAATTTTCTGTGAGGCACATCAGTAGGAATTAAATCCATCAAACACAGGTCCACTGAAGCTCCGTCTCCGCTCTGTGTTGTGGATCGTTGGCTGTACTCACTCGTCAGGCCTGTTTGTCTCCTTCATTCATCCTCCCCGCTGATTATTCACTTTCCTATGCTAGCGCCTCCACGGCTAATTAGCTCGCACAGCATATTCTGCTGCCAATCTTTCAGATTTGCGTTAGTTTGCACGCACAAAGACACACGTAAAAAACGAGAAGCACGTGCTTTAAACACATGAATAAATCTGCATTGCACATATACCGAACACACACTGCTTCCTGCGCTGATAAAAGTGAAACTACTACACAAAGTGAATATTTGAGCAAACCCCTCTAGTGTAAGTAGAGTGTTTGACTAATTATTTAAACCTAGAGTGTCCGGGGTCACACGCTGCCATTCCCAGCCCTCCTCTGTTATATTCATTTCGAATAAGAAGTCATTTTTTCACCGTTCCTCCACCCACTGAGCACACAGATGAGATGTTTGACATTTTTTTCAGCCTTTGTGAGAATAAATTGAGTATAATCTTATTTTTTTGCAATTTGGAAATATCCGAAGGGGTACGACTGCCAATTAATTAAGATCATCAACTCTCTTCTGCCTCCAACGTTCTGTCTTTGGTGTCTCATTACCTATCACAGGCTGCTTCTCTATCCTCTCCTTAACTGGAAATTGCTGTGCATCTCCCTGTCAACTCCGGCTTTGTAGTTTTATCCTTGGTTCATCCTTTCTCTCTGTCCCTCCGATCATTTCAGCTGCTCCGTCTCATTTGTAGGAAGAAAGGATTGGAGAGACAATAAAAAGGAGGAGAAGAAAGAAGGAGAAAAGGTCCAAGGTGAGGCAGAAAAGAGGAGGAAAATAATACAATAATGAGGATGCAGTAATTAAGCAGTTCATGCGTCTGTTTCTCTCTCTCACACACACACACACACACACACACACACACACACACACATATACTCTCTAATCAAACTCTCTTCATAATTGTGCCTAATGATTTTCTGCAATCTATGCTCTGATCCCATGACACTTAATGAGATTAACCTTGAGACGCACAGAGATGAAACAGACTGCACAACCATACTTCTCTCTCCCATAGACATGCATCAACACACTGATGGGTGCAGGCTTTTAGCTGCACTGTTCCCAGACTCTGGATCTCCTTCCCCCAACACATCCGACAATCCGACACAATTACCACATTCAAATCCCAACTAAAACCCACCTGTTCAAATGAGCCTATCACTGTAGTGCTCACCATCATCTGTTTCCCCTGAATATCCTGTCCCTATCATTTGTGTCAACTTTGATTCTCTCCTCCATGATTGCCTGTTTTTCATCATTGCTTTTAACCTCTAAGAGTATTTATTAAATGATACGGTGTCCTTGGGTGTCATGCAAGGCGCCCTTAATTAAAATGTATTATTATTAATATTAATACAAATGCAGACATGACCACACAAAGGCTCTAATTAAAAGATCAATATTATTATCAACGGCAGTTCATTCACAGGATGGAATAAAGTACAGTTTCTAGCAGTGTTTTTGCAATGGTTTAGCCATACACTCCAGCACATTCACATCACTCTGCATCAGCCAATCGGTTCGCAGCTTCCTCACTGCTGAGATGACATTCTTGGAGCAAAGAACGGGAACACGAGGAGTAAACTGAAGAACTTCGAAACTGATGTCGGACTCTGAGGTATGTTGGACGTTACGGCGGGAGTTTTGACATTTGCTGGGACACAATACTGACACAGCCTCTACCCAAATCAACTCTGAGGTTCTTTACCTCAAACGTCTCCTTTTACCCACAGTAAAGCCATTAATCAAGCAATCCATCCGAAACCACCCCCCCCCCCCATTTATGTTCCTACAGAGAAGCAGGCTCCAGAAGGCCTCGGTCAGATTAGGTTAACTCTCTGACTGATAGCATATTTACTCTTAGCATTATCTAAAGGAAAGAATGTTAACAACCTTGCTTTATGGATATTCAGAAGTAAGAAGGAGGTCATCTATAAACACAGCTGATGAAGAGAGCCTGAGAAAACCAGCTGGTGCCAGCTAGTCTTCATACAATGGCGACTAAACAACAAGGCCCAATGCCTGCTGCCTCTACAGACAGAGAAACACGACTGAAGGACAGAAGTGGAGAATTAAAAGGACACTAGATAAATAGCTGTCTATGAACTGTGAGTGGGACCCAGGTACCACTGAAAGAAAAAACACCTGTTCACTATCCTGTCTCTAAAATGGTAAAACAAGCTCCCCAGTGAAATCAGGAAAGCAGCACTATGGCCAATAACAAAATCACTCCTACAGCGAAGCACTTTCAATTTGTACGGTTTGTATGCAGAAGCTCTCACAATGGTTGGACTATTGATAGTTAGGGTACTTACAGGATTCCCGTTTTTTGAGTTTCTTCAAATTTGAATGCACTTGTAACTGCAGGAACGTTGTTAGCTGTTTGTCATGGCATACGCTTGTGTGCCCTGTGTACTTTTACATAATCCACATGAGATCCATTTAGAGTTTAGAAAAGAACTTTTATTCCACAAAACAGGTACAATCCAGAGAGTTTCCTAGATTATATAGACCTAATATCTGACTGGACACGACACGGTAAGAAACCCTGCGACTCAACAACTACTCAATCAGCTTCAATCCAGTTTTATTTCCTCCAAGCCTTCTTCATGCACGGATTCAAAAAAAAGCGTAAGTAGAGGATTCTGCAGTCACTTGCATACGGCCACTCAAGCAGAGACACAAGCTTGATGGTAATTTGATTTCTGAAAGAGACACAGGATGCAAGATAGACACAAGTGGAGTGAAGGAGGACAAGTGTGATGAAAGATAGAGTAGTCTATTTAGGCCAAGCATTTATGAAGCACAACTTCATGTGATCTCCACAGAGTTTAGGAAGAAGCCTTACTGCACTTTCCTTTAAGAAGAGGGGGAAAACAAGACAAGAGAATAAAGAAAGTGTGTAAATTAAAGGAAGGAAGACAGCGAGTTGGAATCTAATCAAACCAAGGACACTCTGCTGATTGCCTCTTTAAAAAGAAGAGGGAGAACATTGGTTTGGTTTGTTTCCGTCATGAAGGCAAGAGACAATTGATACTAAAAATGGTTAAAATGTTGCCGGGGAGAAATGAAAGGAGCTTAAAGCGAAATAACTAAATTACTCGTTCACAGACCGCGATGTGGGGGACGGCGAATGGGTAATCTGTGGCGTCAATCCCATTCTCTTTCCTCGCCTCTTCCTCCAGTCTGTTCCCTTCCTCCAAACATTACACAGCTTTTCTAAATCCACCCCCCCCTCTCTCTCTGCCTTTCTGTCACTTCCTTATTTGCAAGATGCTAAAGGCCCAGAAAATGGAAAGCCACCACATAATGGGTTTGCTTCAAAGACACGTTGACCACTGATGTAGGGACATGCTCCATTTACTGCATTAGACACACACTATAGGCTAAAATAAGCTACCTCCCTTTGTGGCTTCATTTTACATTTAAAGGAATGAATGTCAGTGAATGTGAGTGGAAAACACACGCTCATATTTATGTATCCTACTTACACATCAGTTGGGTTCAATGTGGGTACGATTGTTTCCGTACAATTAAATATTGTTCATTGTTTTTCTTACAGACAAATACAGACACATAGCAGGCAACAAGATAAATACATTGAAGGAAAAGGCAGAAAAACTAGGCTTACTGTATCCACCTAAATTGTGCTAAAATTCACAAAAGAAAACAATGGTGGTATACACAAATCTGAATTCAATAGTGTTGGCAAACTGACACAACAAAATGAAAACAAAAATTACATATAAAGAAAATGTATAATTGAAAATAAATGTGATTGATAAAAGTGTATGATCATGTGTGTATTATGTGTGTGTATGTGTGTGCTTGTCTTTGTGAGGGGATATGAATTTATCCCAGGGCTGCCAACATTACCACATTCGATAAAACAGATTATTATTGTGATAACGCAATACTTACGAACAAAAAATCAATTCACAGCACAGTGTGTACACCTCTATTGACTGCATTAATGTTAAATGACATAAGGAGGGACACAAAAGGGACTTTTAGGTGTTTCCTTTCACACAAAAAGGAGGTACAATGTTTTGTCACGTGGGAAAAGCCATTCTATAATTTGGTACCTCCAAATCTGATGGAAAATTGACCTTTGCAAGTGATACACACAGGGATGAAGATCTGTGTGTGTTCCAGACAAAGTATCATCAATTAAAGCTAACCAACACACACTCACCTTTCCCAGCGATTCAAAAGTCAGGCTACTGTATGAGTGAGTGTTTTTGGAGGTTTGAGAGTCAACAGTGTGGCAATGAAGAGGAGATTGATGGCCTCTTGAGTACACCATGCTCAGCCAAGTGCAACAATCCAACAAACAACATCAGCCGCATTAGTGGCGACAGCAACCATCGACACCGGCGCGAGGACATTGTCTGCAATGCAAAGTGTGGCGCCGGCTAATTAAAACATAAGTAAATCAGAGCTTAATGAGTTGTAATTGCAGATAATTGCAGAGTTGTTGATGTATCATGTCTAATTGGCTCGCATTGCTGAGATAATGAGAAAAGTTTGATTACTTTATGCTAAACGTGTTAGCGAGGTAGCAGGTGTTGTTTCGAGGAGGTGTCACAAGCAATCCCATCCCTCACATCTCAATCTCATCACTCAACCTCTGCAGAGAAACAGAGGGAAAGAACTGTCCCGGGTCTCTAATTACACACATACGCTACTGGCTTTGTTACTCTTTTACTATATAATTTAGATCATCATAAGAGTTTTGTGTAATTAACAAAACACAGTCCTGCTTTCCAGCCGGTGTTTTTCTTTTTTCATGATTTAGTATTCATCACAATTCTTTTTTATTGGTTGTGAGAAATGTTAGATGGTAATGTCAGCTTCACTCCCACATCACATTTTCTCCATGTAGACGTTTAATTTTCTTTGTGGTTTCGGTCCATAATTAGTTTAGTCCAAGGATTTAAGATCCCTTACAGTGGCTTTGCAAACGCACTACTGTACAACCAACCCAGTCTCACGGCATTTCGTGTTATAGTCACGACATTTAATCCATTGATTCGTGTTCACCAACGCGATTTTCCCCTTTTTTTCGTGTCACACAGAACGAACCGGTCTTTTTGTCCAGTCGGGTCTTGGAAGACCGGAAGCTGTGGGTTCATAAAAACATCTTCTTACTCAATATCAAGCCACGATTATTGTTTTTAATTTTAAATTGTATAATTCGGACTTTTTTTGCCGTCCGCGAGGAAAAGAATGGGGCTCAGAGCCTCAGAATACTGAAATCTGTATTTTTTAAATCTTTTTTTCCTTCTAATTTGTTATTCTTTTCTAAATAACACACTGTTATTTACTCAACACCAACACACAATTATCCTTATTTTTATTTATTTGTTTAATTCTATAATCTCTGGTTTTTTGGCGTCCGTCAGGAACTGAATTTCAAAATAAAATTAGGGTCCTCTCGGGCTTAACAGGTTAAGTCATCAATTGTCTCTGAGAAAAGTTAAATTAATTATCTTAAAAACATATTCATTTGCTTGACTATAATGCCTCTGAGGGATATTCAATATCCAAAGTTTGTCATCTTGTACTTAGTAGAACTTTTGTTACTTAAAACCGTCATTGTCCCTGGAGTCCTCTGATTGAATTCTCACTTTATCTGTTCATCACGTCTCTCCTAGCCATTAAAAGCATTTAGGACACATTTAAGCTTCGATATTCACATCGATCGGCACAAAGCTGAGGATAAAAAGAAAGAACAATCTCAATGAAAAGTGGAAAATAGGTAACAATAGAATGAAATAAAAGGGGGAACGGAACGTGACGTTAAAGCGAATAAGAAAAACATATACTAATAAAAGAAAATTGAAGAAGGCACTCAAAGTCTTATTTAGGTTTTAACTGATCTATGTGTGTGTTTGTGTGTGTGTGTGTGTGTGTGTGTGTGTGTGTATATGAGTGCGGACTTTTGTGTGCGTGTCCGGAAGGGAATCACGTCGATGTGGCTAGTCATGCAAGTGATTGGAATTAAAGTCAGATTATGTCCTCAGGATACAAAACCTGTCCTGGATCCCTGACCTGTATCTGCTTATACACACACACACACACACACACACACACACACACACACACACACACACACACACACACACACACACACACACACACACACACACCACACACACACACACACACACACACACACACACACACACACACAGCCTCGACAGTCAGGTAGCCGAACGATGGATTTGTTTACAAGAAGACTTTAGTTGACAAGGATAATTTAGCTCAAATGAAAAAGGTCTTTGTGAAAAATGTCAAAGACAATAAATTGTTAATTAATTTTATAAAGTAATTGTGGGATATAATTGGAGTCACCTAGAATCAGGGAAATGTTTTTCATCCCACATTTATGTCAAGGTCGCACTCAGGGTAAGCAGATAATGATGTTGATCTTAACAGGACTGAATACATGTGAGAAAGGCTGGAGAGCTTTGTGTTATATGTTTATCTAATCACTGTTAAGTGGATTTATTAAATGCATGTTGGAATGGTCTAATCACCGGGTTAATGATCTGTCCTTTCATTTTGTTGATACATTTTCTGCACTTATCTCTTACTTTGTGTTGCAGACCCTCGTCATATCACCTACACACATAAATAAACCTAACTACATTGATAGATTCCTTTGGGATTAAATGGAACTAAAGCATTGTGAATGTAATGTTATTCATGTGCTGCATAGATAGTAATGTATATATAAATAATTGTGTTAGGCATTACAAATGAGGTAACATGTCATGTAATGGCAAACAATATATAATACATCTATGTGGACAAATATAATTTCTAACAAGACTTTTAACATATAGTATAAAAATAATGTAGAGGGAACAGAGGTGTCAAAATACGCTACAGAGAACCGTAACCCTAACTAGTAAAAGTATCTATATTGTACAACAAATGTATATAATATACAAAATATTACTTAAAGGTAGGGTAGGTAATTCACTTCAGAAACACTTGTTGTTATAAAATAAGTCACGAGTCATTGGTGGTAAACTCCAAGCGAAGTCAGAAGTTACTAGTGATCCCGGGGTTTTAGCACACTTTACTCCAACAAGCCTTCTTCATGGGCAAACCTACAGGCGTAAAACTGTATATGATCTTGTTTTATCTTTTATAAAGTTTAAACATGCGTTTTATAATGGATGAAGACAACTAAACATCCTTGATCAAAACAAAGAGAGATCAATGATAGACACGTGAATAATGATGAGAACAATGATACAGAACCTAATTAATATGATTGATGATAGGTAGGATGATTTTGAAGAACAACGGTAGATAAATAATGAGGTGAGGGGGAAGGGAGGGAAAAAACAAGTTTTTGAAAGAATAGGTGTTCGTAGGATAGATGGATGAAGAAATATAGAGTTTTTGTTGTTTTGTTCTACAACATAACATTTGTCAGTAAATACCCGACTGAAGTAGACTGTCGGAGGAGTCATGTGACCATGATGTATTTCCTTTATAGCCTAACGTTAGCTTTTTACTTCTGCCGATTGCATTTAAAGGTGGGGTAGGTAAGTTTGAGAAACCGGCTCGAGATACACTTTTTGTTATATTCCATGGAATGCTCTTAACATCCCGATAGCAATGAATATCTTAAGTGCTTTGACAAAAAATCCATAAAAAAATGTCATCTGTGGAAGCTGTAGTACTGTAAAAAGCACGACCAATCATTTTAGCCGGCCCGGCTAAAATAACTGGATGGCCTACCTGCCTGTCAGCCTTCCATCTGTGCACAAACTTATCTCGTGCCCTCATTGGTCATGTGCGCGTTCGTGTGTGTTGGAGGAGGGGCTCTGTAAGGAAGTCTGAAGGAAGGGGCAGATTTTTTCCGGCTGCGTACTTTCAAATTCTAGCGCACTCGAGCTGGTTTCTCCATTCTTACCTACCCTACCTTTAAGGAAAAGTACTTAAGTATACAGTAGGTATCCAGATATACTTACAGTACCAAAGTACAGATACCTTAAACTTATTAAGGAATGTTTTATGTTCCACCACGGAAAAGTGTCTATTGGCATTGACATCGTTTCAATTGCATTGTTGCATACAACTGTGCTTGTGTGGCCTGATGTTTATTTAGAACCAAAGGACAGAAAAACACTGTTTACAGAAAGACATGTATATGTGGAATAGGCCTGTATCAGACTCACAGGTACACACCCACACCATGCACAGTATCAGTTGAGCACACCCTGTGGCCCATTCATTTGCCCCCCCCCCCCCTACTCTGATACAAAGATAAATTAACCTGCTAAGCTGCTGCCTATGTATTTAAAGTAGATCCTTCTCCAGCATTAACACGATTGGATGTGATACTGTATCCAGACGGACTGATCTCACTGCTGATAATGTTAGTTATCAGGCTTTTCTGGAGCGTTTGTGAATAATATGTGGGCCCTGGCATCAATGCTACCATCAAACACACCTTTGATAAAAGCAACCTCTGATTCATTGATCGATTCAGATGAGCAAGATAAGATAAATAAAAGAGTTGTATAACCTTCAGAAGAGTGATTGAAGTGATAGCAAAAAGCTAATGCAAACTTGGACAGTGTTTTTTCTCCCCCTTATTTTTGGTGCAAACCATCAGCAGTCTCAGATTACCTTGAAACTTTCAATGGCTTGTATCTAATAATATCAAAGTGATTAGCTCGCCCTGCACCCAGCCGTCCTGTCACATCTCTTTATCCTCTGTGTCTTGTCCTTTTCTGCAGGCATCACGAAGCAAACACACAAATAGCATGATGGTGTGTTAGAGGATGTAAATGAGTCAAAGGAAACAAAGCAGCAAATGGGAGTAAAGGACACATTAAAGAAATGGAGCAAGCTGGATGGAGAGGTAAAAGTTACATTTTTACCCCCCTGCACTGGCGCTGCCCTCCCCTTCTTTCCCCCACTTTTGCCGCCCTGCTTGGTTGGGTAATTGGATTTCAGTGGTAAGCCAGGGGTCTGCTCTCTCATAACTTTCTGGAAGGTCAGAGGTGGGAGGGCAGCGCTGTGTCACAGCTAATCTGTCCCTGGACAGTCAGGAGAAACAGTGCAGTGCGCGCGTGACAGAGTGAGTCCCTAAAAGATTTTGTGTGGACGTGTGTGGCATGTGAGGGTCGTCCTCCTGGTGCAGACCCTGTGTTGGTGAGACAGAAACAGACATTCTGCCGTCATTTATTAGGCTATGACCCTAAATAAATGGTTCTCCACAGACAAAAGGTGGCATTGAAGAGGAGACTCTTATTATCAGACAGGCAAAACAAATTGTGTCTGATCCCACCCACATACTCCAGCCAGAATTCCAGCTCCTACCTTCTGGTAGAATCAGAATCAGAATCAGAAACAGGTTTATTGCCAGGTAGGTTCGCACATACTAGGAATTTGACTTGATGTCATGGTGCATACATAAAATATAAAAAACAAGAAATCTAATATAAAACAAAAAATATTTTACACCGAAGATTCAGGGTTCCCAAGAGCAGGCTGAACGCTATAAGCACTCATTCCTACCTATGTCCATTAAGCTTCTTAACATTCACATGAAATGAAATGTAGTCAAATGTAATGAAATGTACTTTTTAAATGTTGGCCATGAGGGTTGTGCAATAGGTCGCCATTGTCAGTATGTGCTCTGTGTATTGTGTTTGTTCAAACGGTGTATGACTGATGATATGTGTATGTCTCTTAATGTCTACTATGTTTGTATATGTACATGTATGCGGAACTGCAGGACGGAGTCCAGAACAAATTTCCTTACGGGGACAATAAAGTATATCGTATCGTATCGTATCGTATCGTACTCACACCAAAACACGCATTTGAGAGGACATAATGTATTTTTGGGGGTTTATCTTTCCTGTAATGTTATATAGGTTTTTGTGCATGTAAATGGTCTGCAAAGGCTATATATCTGTGGTCCTGCCACAGGGAGTTTCTCTCCCACACACTGGACGCCTTTGTTTACTTCAGAACATAGTGACATCACTATGTTGCACTTGCGCTTATATTGGCTAGCGCTTCAACACATTGTACGTGACAGGCTAAGGGGCGGGACATCTCTAAGCGGTTGACCAATCACAACAGAGCCGGCCAGCTAACCAATCAGAGGGCTCTGGTTTCAGACAGAGGGTGAAAAGAGGTGCTGCAGCACAGGCAGAATGATCAATTAAAGACATTAAAGCACTTCAAAATGTCATAGTAGAGGATCATAATACAAATACGAACCTGGACATTTGTATATATCCTCTTTAATAAAATGTTGACATCCTTAAACGGCAACGGTTGCCTCAGCCATTTCATATGTTGAAACGCAACATTTACATGTTTTTCACCATGTTAATAACAGAAGTAAAACATCTGAACAAATCCCTGGTTACTATAAAATATCATCAGAAAACCGAACAAATATCCACGGTTGATTAGAAGCCTCATATCAGATGCCCTTTGATAACCTCAATTTAAGTTTATTCATCCTCAACAGTTCGACATTTTGTTTTCAAAAGATTATTTGGAGACAGGGATGCATGGTAATATACTTGAATAGATGGATAGGTACATAGGTTAGTCATCTCCATATTAAACCTTCTACTGCCTCTTAAGTTTATCATAGCACATCGGCCTTGTGCTGCCACACAGTGTGTTTTCTGATTCACTTTTATGTAACGGGGGCATAGCAGGTCTCGTACAGCACAAATGTGAGCTAGTTTTGACTGGTTATCAAAACCGACATCACTTCCTGGCTTAAAGTTTTAGCAATACGTGTGCTGTGGGAGATGTATGTAGACATATGGTCTGACACTTATCTGTGAGGGAGACACACAGGGGAGATGTTAGCCTGTGTAAAAAGCATCTCCGGTATGAGTGCAATCAGAAAAAAGAGTTCAACTCAGACCAGAAACATTCATGTTATTTTGAAGTTTTGAAATATTCTGCATCCCTGTGTAGCTGCCTAATGTCCAAAATATAATAATAATGAACAAACACATTCCTTTGTGTTATGTTGGTTGCACTTGTATTCTTACAATCTTAACATTCATCGTGTTGGATTTACAGCATTGTGAGCTGATATGGATTTGTTTACAAAATCTGTGGGGCCTTGCCTTGTGAAAGAATGCATTATCTAACTAGCTCTAAACAAGGTTGGATACTTACACCATTGCCCCAAGATTTGTTTTGGTGTGTGCATGCCTGTGTGTGCCTCATTAGAAACTGAGTGGAATATTTAGGAGGGCCCCAGAGATTTATCATACTAATGAACACTATCCAGAGGGGAAGAGACACAATTTCGAGGCAGCGAGGGAGATAGTGGGAGAAATGTGATAGAAGAGAGGGTGAGAGAAACTCGCAGAGTAGAAGAGGACAGGAGCAGCAGAGGAAGGAAAAAGGCTTATGCCGAGCCACACCAGAGTGATCTTTAATTGTGCGTTCACAACGGACGCAAAGCAAATTTGATCGATTATACTTTACATCTAAAGTAAAAGCAAGGATGTGGAATGTGCTGGAGTGTTGCTAGTAAACACAAAAGATGGTAAAACTCAGGCGAGTAATGCGGAGTGAATCTTCGCTTCCCGTCCGGTGTGATGCACCATAATAGTAAGAGTCATCGTCAACCTTAACCATGTCCCATTGATCCATTTATGTTGGTATTTGGTGTCAAAACATCCTTTCTGCTTATTATTAATTACATTTCCATGGATACACATTATTGTTGACCTCGCACTCGCCTTGTGTGAACTTGTGTGAAAAAAAGGCAGGAAGGAGGAGATGAAAACACAGAGATCCATACCATTGTGGCGCATGATGAATGAATGGATCAGTGAGCTGTACTCACATACACGCTCTCATTCACGTGGATGTAATGTTTCTGTTGTGAATATTAAAGCAAAGAAGTGGATAAAATAAAGATGACAAGCTGTTGAGGGGAGCAGTCACTGAGTCTGCTTTATTCTGACTGATTTCTTTGCACTCTCAATTGCTCACAGATGCAGAAGCTTTTTGCGCACAGTGCAATAATATGAAGAATTGTTCATGGCCGCTGAGAGAGAGTGTGGAATATGTTCCCCCAGAATGCACTGCAAACAATGGAGGCACGCGAGTGCTCATTGTCACACTGAAGGGCTCTGGTACTCATCTCCAAATGAGTTAAAGAGAAGAGAGCGTAGGCAAGTTAGGAAAAGATGAGTGCCTTTGAAAATAAATGAAGGGAGTGAAGAAGGGCATCTTAGGACAGGACATTGAGATATCAGAGAACTTATTGCTGACCTTTCTTTAACTTAACAGCTTCACTGCAGTGTTTTCATCAGACACAAAGCAGCACAAAAAGGGAGTTTGATTATCAGCAGTGGCACAGTGGTTAAACAGACAACTTAAAGTTCAGTCACAATAAAAGTGCAACATCTAACTGCAAGTTGCATGTATATAAATACATGGATGTAATTACATTTCTGCAATCTGCATCCACAAATCTAAAGAGTACATTTGCATCAGAACTATTACAATCTGCAGCAGAAATAAAAACGAAGTGTATAACGAATTGCATCAGAAATACTACAATTTGCATCAGACATATTATAATTCGCATCAAAAATCTTACAGTTTGTATCAAATATTTGACAATTTTCATCAAAAATATTGCATTTGCATCAGCATTATTACAATCTGCATCAAACATCTCTTAATTTATATTGAAAGTATTACAAATTGCATCATAAATATAACAACCTGCATGAAAGACAATAAAATGTAAATATCTGGGATGAACTGTAACTATTCTGCTCCATCTACCATTTGCAATGAGTGTATCGTGTGAAAAGGAAGCCTCACATGGATCAATAACGCATAACACATTAAAAAAGGATGAAGCACTGAGCATCACTTGACTCTCCTCTGTAAAGTGCTTAAAGCAGTGGAAACATTTTCAGCATCCCTAACCCCCCTACACTTTTTCAAGTAGTATTATTGTTGGTGCCATTTTTGCAAAGACCACATTACAAAAACTCGAAATATTGCCAAGTATATTTGTCTAATGTCAGAATATGTCTTTACACCTAAGACATAATAACTTCAGAAATAACACTGCAGTGATAAATCTGGTCTTGTTTTTAGACAATGCATCATCTTGTTAAGTCAAATAATCTTATTTTGAGTCGTATCTCAGATGAAACACATATTTCTTTACACATTTATTAGAAAATCACCAACTAACATCAGAAAACAGAACACTTTTGGAGTATTTGCGGCTTTTATTGTACCACAACATTTCCTGATTCTGGTCAAATATAGTTCAAAATGTGTTCTCCCAGCTAATTACAAGATCTGATTTATCTAAATATCCCATCTTATTTCAAGTTCTCTTACCAAGCACATTTTTACCTGTTCTATTGGCAGATTTTTGCATTTATTTCAAGTGAAAACACCTTGTTTTCATTATTGTTTAACTTGTTTTTGGAGAAGCATTTTTTCCTTTGCAGGTATCTTTCTGTTTTGTCAAAGTTTTCTTGGGCAAGATATTGATCACCCAATTGCTCCCTATGGCAAAGCCAACAATGTGTACGTGAGTGTGAATGTTTATTGCTTCTCATGAGCAGGTGACACTTGTTTTGCTGGCTTCTGCCAACAGTGTTTGACTTTGTGTATGAATGACTGAATGCTGATGCAGTGTTGTAAATAGCTCTGACTGCAAAATGCTTTATGTAGATGGTTGTGCGCTATCTTTCCTCTCAATATTTACCTTCACCCAGATTCCACCTTCCGACAGCCGTCAACCCAGACATTGTTTATTCATCTTTAACCTCGATACAGTGGTGCAGTGATGTCGGATTTTAGCAGATACTTGGAAGTTACCATCAAAATGGCTCCCTCGAAAAATGCCAATGGAATATTTCAGTAAAATTAGATCTCTGGCAAACACGTTTACATACATGCCACCTTTCCAAATCCAAAAGAGGTAGGTTTGCGCGCGGCAAATGTGCACGCCCAAATGAGGTAATCAGAAGAAATGGAACCCCAGTAATTACATGTATAAACCATGTATTTAACATATATTGCATCATTTTATGCATTTTTCAGAAAAAGTGGTAGTTTGGTAAACAGTGACATCAACGACATGTTTGGTCTGTAAAATGCCCGAAAAGTAAACGAATGGGAGATAAATATCCCAAAGTCTCCACATTTTATTATATTTTTAATGTGCTTCTGGTCTTCTTTCAGTTGAGACAGTGTAGATGAAGGATGTGTCAGGATGTAGAACTCTTGTGTGAACATTGGATAAAGCCAGGTTCATATTCTTGTTTCATGTTGTTGACATATTAGAGTCAAAGGTTTGCACAGAGCGAAATATCTTTGTGTTGCGCCATAAATCAGAAAATACTGCATTAAAAAAGTCATTTCCTGCATTTTTCTACTGATAGAGTGTGATATAAATAATGTACAGGCTTTCAGATTGCTGTAGTTCACTAAACAGAGACATTAACGACATGTTTGGTGTTGAAAATGTCAGAAAAAGTGAAAGAATGGGAGATAAATATCCCCAAATCTCAAAATGGTATTATATTTTTTGTGTGTTTGTGGTCCTCTTTCAGTTGAGACACTGTAGATGAAGGATGCTTCAGGAAAAGACCAAACACTGGATGTCTTTCAGTCGCCAACATGTGTTTTCGAGACACTGATATTAACGGGGAAACCCTGCTGGACTCAAATGCCTCATCTCTGTTCCCTTAAACTCATTTGGGAGAGATTACCCATCAGCCCCGGGGGTAACTCTGCCTTTCCTCTGCAGAGGAAAGGCAGCGTTACCCCCGGTCTGCACGTCGTTTCTCTTTCAGAAACACAGAGGACTGTTTGTATGATGGGATCACAGACACGCCGCAAACGGTGTCCGCCAAAAGTCGAGTCCAGTGTCTATGGAGTGTCATTTTTATTTGTTATAGTTTGGGAAGATTGAAAATTGGTAGGGAAAGTCAGCTAAGTCGGTGGGCGGTAGAAACATGTCAACATGTCGGTAGACTACCGCCCAAATCGGTAGGGTTGGCAGGTATGTGTTTATGATGCTTAAATATTTTGTTAAGCAGGATAATCTCCACATATTAGCACTACTTTATAATTGTTGAAGCTTAAAGGTGGGGTAGGTCATTTTGGAAAAACCAGCTCGAGTGCGCTAGAATTTGAAAATACACCGGAAAAAATCTGCCACTTCCTTACAGAGCCCCTCCTCCAACACACACGAACGAGCACATGACCAAGGAGGGCACGAGATAAGTTTGTGCACAGATGGAAGGCTGACAGGCAGGTAGGCCATCCAGTTATTTTAGCCGGGCCGGCTAAAATGATTGGTCGTGCTTTTTACAGTACTACGGCTTCCACAGATGACATTTTTTTATGGATTTTTTGTCAAAGCATTTAAGATATTCATTGCTATCGGGATGTTAAGAGCATTCCATGGAATATAACAACAAGTGTATTTCGAGCCGGTTTCTCAAACTTACCTACCCCACCTTTAAATGCAATCGGCAGAAGTAAAAAGCTAACGTTAGGCTATAAAGGAAATACATCATGGTCACATAACTCCTCCGACAGTCTACTTCAGTCGGGTATTTACTGACAAATGTTATGTTGTAGAACAAAACAACAAAAACTCTATATTTCTTCATCCATCTATCCTACGAACACCTATTCTTTCAAAAACTTGTTTTTTCCCTCCCTTCCCCCTCACCTCATTATTTATCTACTGTTGTTCTTCAAAATCATCCTACCTATCATCAATCATAGTAATTAGGTTCTGTATCATTGTTCTCATCATTATTCACGTGTCTATCATTGATCTCTCTTTGTTTTAATCAAGGATGTTTAGTTGTCTTCATCCATTATAAAACGCATGTTTAAACTTTATAAAAAGATAAAACAAGATCATATACAGTTTTACGCCTGTAGGTTTGCCCATGAAGAAGGCTTGTTGGAGTAAAGTGTGCTAAAACCCCGGGATCACTAGTAACTTCTGACTTCGCTTGGAGTTTACCACCAATGACTCGTGACTTATTTTGTAGTTTAGCACCAATGACTCATGACTTCTCTTGGACTTTACCACAAATGACTCATGACTTCTCTTATTTTGTGTGCAGTGTTTTTCATTTCACATAATATTTAGAACATCTCAAACTGGAAACAGTCGCTCTGTTATTTCGGTTGAAACTTCCTTCACTTTGATTCAAAAGTTTTCCGTACAAGGTTTTCAAAATGAGCTCGTCATCCGCAACTACCTAGCTAAAAGAAAATTGTTTCCGAAAGTTTATTCAGACTTTCTGCCTTCTATGATTTTTTTGGTTTATCTTGAACTTCAGAGTCAGCTTTCTCCTAGAACATAAGGTTGTGTTTACTTGCTTGGTTCAACACAAACATCTGTTCATCCAAACACTTGTACACATGTGTTTTACCTGAATGCACTCACAGACACGTCCTTTTGCCCCTGGAGCACTAGGAGAGGTAATCCGGGAGGATAACACAGCTTTCTGATGCTTTCTCAGATTAATCCCCGTCTTCCTCGTCACTCCAGGTCCCTCTTTGAAGCTTGAAGGGGAAATCAAATGAAAGAGTGTGTGTATTTGTCTTTGAGAGACACAGAAGCAGAAAGGAAGAGAATGATAAGTGTGTCCATGCCTTAAGGGCTGTTTGTAGATATGCATTATCTGTCAATCTACTTGATCCACGGAGACAATAACAGTTCATAGAGGGCTTTGATCTCAATGTGCCCTCTCTATGACTGTGGGCCTCCATTTTTTTAAGTTTCCTTTTCATGTGCAATGTATTGGGTTCATTCACAAAAGACAATATCACACAAATATGTTGAGGTAATAACGGTGAGCCACTGCCATCAGCATAGAAGGGAACTACTATACGGGGATGAGTGGGAATATCATATTAAACAAGGAAGGCTTTATTATCTTCGATAAACCATTTCCTAAGAAAAGCCATCCGTCTCCCTTGGGGAATACTTGCCCCGATCCCATTTCATGAGAAGCTGCCATATGACTCACCAGGTATCTAATCACAAGCAAGTTCCTCTCAATGAGAAGATTGGTTCACTGGTATATTAGTTCACCAGCCACCCTTTAGGAAATCATCAACAATCTCATTCCATTCTTTTCCAAGTTCTTTACTTAAAACTTGCAACCCCTTGAGATCCAATTTCAATTTAACAGGACTTTAAGAGCTCTGGTTTGTAGCTGAGCTCTCTCTTTACCATCTAGTCTGGTGGAAATACAGCAATACTGCAGACATGTTCATTACTTGTGTGCAGACTCAATTCTCAGTGCACATCATCTGTGAAGAATAGATGAGAACCCCTGTCACGTATTTTCCATCGGTACATACAGTCTTTTAAATCCAGGCTGAAGTATTTTTCTTTTGCTGTTGCCTTTTAATAAATCAAACTATACACATCTAGTGCTGTACTGTAAGTTTAACTCTTGCATTGTATAACTGTAACTTGATACAAAACAGATGCACAAAGTTAGGAATGTTTTGAATTTAAATAATGAATCCCTTGCTTTTTCTCTTCGTCTCTTCGACACATACGCAGACATTAATACAATTTGCATTTGAAACACTGGATAACCTGCTGCCATTTGATATGATAATGAGATGATCTTTCACCCTTGCCATTTATATACAATTAAACTGACAGTGCAGTGCTCAGGCAGAAGCACAAACACTGAAAGAAACACTGCAACCCATTTGCAAATGTGTGCAGGTTTGCTTAAGATTTGGAGAGCTGCATTTGTTTATTTATTTCATTATTTCTCTCTTTCTCATTTTCTCTGAACGTCTCTCCCTGTCTCTTCCTCTGTCTTCAGGTGCCTGAGATAGATGAGAAGTGACGGTGGTGTCTCAGGTGTCATAGATGGAAACAGGGTGATGACTCTTCTAAATGGACAGCCTGCAGCAAGACGCTCATCTGCATTCAAATTCATAACTTGTTTGTCTTAGTGTGCTTGTGTGTGCCGCCTATGTTTCTGCAGACCTCTCACAAACCATATAGTCTTCACATAAATATGACATCCATGAGTTCCTTTTGCTCTGTGCATTTGTGTATATACACTTTATGAATAGCTATAGTCTGGGAAATGCAAACAGGTGAGAAGTGACGGCATGGTTATACATTGACATGCACACACACGAACACACACACGTCACAAGGTGTCAGCTTGCAAATTGGTTTCTCTCCTCCAGGATGACAGAGTTGACAAGCCCTTTATGAGAGGAATAAACAAGGCTGCTTTGCCTCTCTCCTAACTCTCGCTCAATCCTTTCAACTTAAAGCTTCAAATCTCCTTTTAAACTGATGAACCTAACGCTACTCTTTTCTGAGTGCCCACTTATCCATGAGACTGGTACATCGAATCACTCTGATAACGCCGTCACCTTGCTTGTGGGCGTTTATTTAACAGTACATACACTAGCAGAAATATTTACCAAACAGCCCTATAGCAGAATCAGAATGAAGTTTATGATACATAAAATCATTTGCTTTGGTGTGCATACATGAACACCATAAGAGGAATTAAGTTGTAAAAAAAGAGCAAACATCGAAATATCTTCAAGTCTTAAAGTAATGTATATATTATATAATTTACCACTAATGACTCATGACATCAATTGGAGTTTACTACCAATTATTTGTGACATTTCTTGGACTTTATAACCAATGACTTGAAAAATAATTTAGAATCAGAATTTAGCGTTGAACAGAAATGTGCAAAATACACATAGTATATTGCAAGATTTCCAGTATGGAATATGAGGAATGGCTCACATGATGCGTGTTAATGTATCGAGCCATTGGAGGAGGCGTTAAATCAAATTGAATCAAATCAAAATGTATTATAGCCCCAAATCACAAGACATGCTTCAAAGGGCTGTACAATGCAAACAGAAGCAAAGACAAAAACAATCGTCATAACATAAAAGTTAAGAGTCTGTCAAATTCCAACTGAGGGTGCCAATATTAAAGCCAGGTTGCAATCCATACTTTTACATGCCTTTTGCAAAACATGAAGATGCAACATATACTGTAAAGGTTTCAAACTCCCAGTGTTGTGTGCACACTGAGTGCACTTACTAGATAATTCTGGCAACTTGACTTCAAAATAAATTGTTGACTTTATATTATTTTAAAAGTTATTTCTGATGTAAACTGCTGTAAAACCTCTTAGGGGTAAATATCATTTTTTAAATATATCAACTTTTGTGAACTTTGGTAGTGTCATTTTGTCAGCTGTAAATCACCAATTCCTGCAATGTGCTGACAGCTGGGTGCGCAGGCTGTATGTGGGAGCCTTGCAGTTGGGAGGTCATGGGTTTGATCCCCACCTCTGCAGTCAACATGCTCCTTAACGGCAAACTGCTCACGTAGGCATGAAGTCTATGGTATTAAAATGTGTATGTAAGTCACTGCGAATAAATGCATCAGCTAAATAACTTCTAATGCAATGTTTGCACCGGCTGAAGAAATAAAACTAACAAAAAAAACAGCTTCCCTTAAAACTCCTGAAATGAATCCTTACTTTACTTGATTGATTATATAACCTTAACTCTGGTGAATATATTCATTTTCATCTGTAGTGGAGGAGAATGACAAAATCTTTATATTTACGCTACTTCAGAAATCAAGAAAATGTTGTGAGTTTGATACAATAGCAGAGAGGAAAGAAGTAACCAGATATTTTACTCAAGTGTAGACATACTCTCTTACAAGTAAACGTCTGCTATTTAAATGGTACTGAAGTAAAAGTACAAAAGTATTAGCATCAACATATACTGAAAGTAGTGGTGGAATAGTATGAAGTAGCATCACATGGAAATATTCAGGTAAAGTTCAAACACCTGCAAAATGTATAGTACTTGAGTAAATACTTCACCGCTGGTTGTGAATATATATGCATAATGATGTTTCTGTGTGTGTGTGTGTGTGTGTGTGTGTGTGTGTGTGTGTGTGTGTGTGTGTGTGTGTGTGTGTGTGTGTGTCCATCCCTCCATTCATCAGTAATGAAGGCTCCTTCCATTCCAGCAGCCAGGAAATAATTACCTTGTGTCTGGAGCCATTTTCCATCTGTAGCACACTGTAGTATGGCTTCATTTAGCTGCCATCTCTCTGAGAATACAATCATTTTTCTTCCTCTCTATTTCCCCCTCCCTTCCTCATCTTACCATTTTGCTACACTTTCACACCACCACCTATTTAAAGACAGATAACAACACCTCACTGCCCATACCATCGTTCTCTGTCTTTAAATATGATGCATTGATTTACTCCATTGAGTGGCAGGTGATTGCAAGAAGAATCGGATATTTGATGGTTTAATATTAATAATGTCTTTTAATGGAGTTTTATATCTGCATGCCGTGTGTGTGTGTGTGTGTGTGCGTGCGTGCGTGCGTGCGTGCGTGCGTGCGTGCGTGCGTGTGTGTGTGCAGTCATGCTCTCATGGATATATCCATTAGAGCAAAAAAATATCCCCTACACCAAAGAGGCTTAACATGTCTTTTTATCAGTTCCTCAATTGATTAAATATACTGCTACTGGTAAACTATTTGACCTCTTCATACTAAACCTCTCTGGCCATTCGCTCTTCTTCTATCAAACCAGTGTCTTAATTCCAAGCCGTTTGCTGTATTTGAAATGAAATACCGTTTTTAAATGAAATGTAAAGTTAACTAAAACTACAGGCTACATAGTTTAAACGGTGTTTTAAAATAAAATCATATACACACACATCATATGCATATTGCACTAAAAGTATTTAAGCTAAAAAATGTAAAAATATATACTATTTATTTGGACATCATAATATAAGTTATTTTTTTCTTTTTAGTTTGTTTTGAAAGTTCTGTGACTGTTTTTAATTCTCTTTTTTTTTTGAGAAATGAATCTGACTCTATGGATTAGGTCAAGATATCCACCACATCCCCACATAATTTCAGAGAACTTAACCATCTAGTGTTATTAAAAACACAACAAACCGTAGAGAATGCAAGCACACAAATCGACCTTAAATATCGTGAATTAATCATAGCATTCACGGCACATTCACCTCATTAGTCTGATATTAAACTTTATTTGAAATGCAACAAGTTGATTTTACTGTGTCTTGTTTTATGATCTTTTTCCCACCTTAAAGTGTCTTAGCTTAATATATTTCAGGAGCATCTTGTGCCTTCTGGGAGAATTTGACATAGCGTAAAAGCAGTTACAAAAGAACACATAACAAGCATAAATCACATAGTTAACAAGTATCTGAACCGCATCACCACTGAAAAGAAATGACAAAATATTGATGCCCTCATCTAAAATCCAATTATTTTTTGTGTGTTACAAGAGCTGCTCGAGCTCAAAGGAACAGGTTTGTTATCAGAAACAAAGACAGTTTGAGGTCAGTTAGCATTCTCGAGTACTTTTCACCTGCACTCCTTCAAGGGAGAAACAAACCTTACCTTGTTAGTTCTGTCGAAATGTGTTACAATGGGGGCTTGACCTTTCATTTTGGAGGAGCCTTTTACTTTCAGTTTGAACTTGCAACAAGTGAGAGTTGTAAATGCTTGCAAATTACAGAGGTCTCCAGAGAAAAAATTAAAACAAAATTAAACCAAATGTCCTCGGTCTGACCTCAGTGAATCTTTCATATCAAAAAGCATGTCATGGCTAAAATAATAAGCCTTTAATTTGACACACCAGACAACCACACACTTTTAAATGTTAAATATTTTTAGTAGCATCAGTCTGCCACTGGAACCCAGAGCTTCCCTGAATAGCTGGTCAACAACAAAGCTAAGCTAAAGGCGGCTAATGTTCGGCTTTATGACGTTTTAGTAGTCTCATTTGTTAGCAACTGCCATTTTTTCAGACTCGTTAAAGCTTCAATCGTCATCATTGGGGTATTTACTGAGATATCTTAAGGCTTAGAAAAACACTTGTGTTTACCACTGACCATTCCAAATAACTATTGACTGTTTCTCGTGGCGACACTGCACGCTAACCATTAGCTGAGAGGATGAAACATGACCTACAACGCCCAAATAGTGTCACAGCAAACAAATATTTCTGATGAAGACTGTAGCCCATTTCTTTGACAAACTATAGTAAATACCTGTGAGTGTAAAACTAGAAAGTATAACCCCATAGTTGCAGGAAAATGTATTTAGAAGCGAAACTTAAATATTCAGCAGCGCAGTTCATTTGCATTTGTAAGGTTATGGTTCCTCGATTAATCAGTCCATTCAGTTCTTTTGTTCACTTACTTCATTATTTATTTCTGACCTTGGCCCTGCAATGCAGAGGCTGCAAAAATCTCTTCAACCTCTCTCCCTATATCTTTCTCACTGCTGCCCTGTTCTGAATTCACCGCCGTTGTATTTACTTTCATCCCATTCACCCCTTTGTTTTCAATTCAATTGCAATTTCCTCTATCTTTGAAAAACCTCCTTTATTCTTATATCTGCTGAAAAATTCCAATTTATAACTTCTCACTTTTCTGTGTATTTATCTCATCATCCCTCCTGCCTCCGAGCCACCTACAACACAGATTCCTCCACAAATGTCCACAGAAAACCTCCCACAAAAATTAAACTCAGGGGACTCTCGTGGGGGAGGTCTGTGTATGAAATATGTGAGTTGGTGTGTGTGTGTTTGTGTGTGTGTGTGTGTGTGTGTGTGTGTGTGTGTGTGTGAGCATGTAGGTGTTCGGGGGTTGTTCATGTTTCTATTTCAGCACATGATTTATAGTGTGCGCCTCCTTGGAACTCTTTGTGAGCACGAACATACAGTATTTCAGTCAGACTATGTGCTCGGGAATGAATTGTAACGTGCCGAAATATAAAACAAGTTTCACCTTTTCTACGGAAGTAAGCACGGAAACAATTATGTTTTAAATGTTACCACAAAACAATTAGTTTTTTAAGAGGGCCTGTTATGTTTCTTTTGGGTAGTCCCTTTCCTGTAGTGTTATATAGGTTTTTGTGCATTTAACTGGTCTGCAAAGGCTCAAATCCCTGTTATGTTAAGGTAGTATGAGAACAATTAAGCACTTTTTGAACATTAAAGCATGAAACCATGTCACAGTAGAGGCTAAAAATACAAATATGAACCTGAGAATGAGCATAGTGTGTCCTCTTTAAACATGGTTTTAACATCAGATATAAAAAAAATAGCAATTTTTTTTGCTTATGCTACACTTGTCCTTGATTTCTGCTGTAAAAAACGTATAACGATGTGTGATTTTGTTATTTTCTCTACTCTCTAAAGCTACAACTTGTATTTTGTAGGCTCTTTTGTCACGCAATCTTTCAGCCTTATTTTTTTACACTGCATTCTGATCACTATCCATCCTGTTGGCAGCAGAAATGCAATTTGCCAGCGATCCATTCTCTGCTGCAAGTGACATGTGAGGGAATCAATGAAAGGCCGAAGGTCACAGCCCGAAAGCTTCCTGTAGTATTATATCAGACCCCGGGGTCAGCAGGTGCCGCCCCCCCCCCCCCTCATGTCAGCCTGTTTCCAATCAGTCAGACATCAGCACTAATGTAATAGTCTCTCATCAACTGCTGGACAGATGACAATAAACTTTCTTTATGTTCGGCCTTAAAATCATAAAATAGATAAAAGTGGTGTTGAGTACACATTCATCAAAGAAGTACTGAAGCTTTTTAAAAATCTTTTTTCTAAAGATCAGGCCAGATTCTCTTCTTTATAACTTATATTTTGGCCTCATTTTATCAACACTGTTGCATTATTATTGTATGTGTTCTACATTTATTTTAATTACATCATACTGTGGTCCCTCAAGTTACTATTTTTCAAACCCAATGATTGAACACAGGTAAATAAAGTGTCTTTTGTGCCTCACTGAAGAGGTTAAGTTCCTCTTACATGCCAACATGAGTAAATAGGTTAACATGTGATAAAAGGTCATTCATTAAGAAATAAGTAAATATGATTTTAAATAGTTTTATGTTCAGGGAAGATTATGCTACGGAATAGCCTTTGGTGTTTTTGCCTCAAAGCTACAAAAATAGCTGCAATAGCAAAAACAATCCACTAAATGTATTGATTAAAATATAATTGATTCTAACTAATAATTTCATATTGGTAATCCTCTTTTCTGCAAAATTGAATGACTGACTGTATGATAATAGAATCCATATTTGTTTTAGTTAACTCTAACCCTGACGCCAAATAAGTGGCAAAGCATTTCCTTATTTATTATTGTGGTGATTATCGGCTTTATCTACAAATGAACAGGCAAGTGGAGAGTCATCCTGTGAACTTCACTGTTCACTGATAATTCTCCGTAAAGGTCAGTCAACAGGTTTCTTTTTTTAGGAAACGCCTGGAGACAACGTCGCAACAGGTTGAGATGAGATCATTCCTCCTGCTCTGCTGCGGGCACAGCACTGACCTAAAAACCCATCTGGCTCTGTGTATCTGTGTTTAAAAGGCATTTATCCAGAGATGACTTTAGAGGAAACAGTTCCCTGTCTACGTGCGTGCGTGTTGGCTTTTGCATGCATCCATTACCTGGTCCATTTGCATTCAGGTAATCTGTAATCTAATCTTTTACAGTCTGATGCATCCATGTGTGCTTCCCTTGAAAGTCTGTATTCACATTACACAAGGCTGCAGCAGATGGGATCTTTTTTCCTGTTGAAATTCCTTGAGACTAGTCTGTTGTATTATTAGTATTCAGAGATAAATGCTGTGTCATTCTGTTTTACCTGGGAAGCTATTCTCAAATGACATGTTTATTTATATGAAATAAGGAAGACACAACAGTGGAAATGTAGACTCATAAACAAATCATGACACACTTCACATAAAACACTTATAACAGACTACGTTTGATAATTACAAATGAGCATTTATGTGGTTATATAATGAGAAGAAATGGTTATTGAGTGTGCATGTTACATGGCAACGATGGATGTAATGTAGCTTAATTTGGAAAATTCTGCTCATCTCATCACTTAATCTGATTTATTGTGCCAAATATTGCAGTTGAGTTGTAATAACACACCATAAATCTGGATATGCTTGATACATGTTCAAACTATTAATAAAAACAAATACGATTATCTAGTACCGAGAGAAAAAAGGAAATAAGACTAAGTTGGTTCAATTTAATCAAATCCACTGGGTTATAAGGAAGGGGGGAACTTGTTGGAAACGAACATAAGATGCTATCTCTGTAAATCTGGAAGTGCGATCCTGAAACAAACACAATCCATCAGTGTCTAAGAACTGTTTGATACAACCAGAGCTAAGTTGAATGCAAAAGTAGTTTCTTATCGCACTTTACGTTAGACTACAAAGTAGACAAGGAACACTTTAGATAAACTAACATATTATCTGCTAAGCTTTTTCATTCTAAGAAAAATGGCTAAAGGTTCTTTAGATGTAAACAAAAACACCTAACTTTTAGTCCTTCAGTGTTTTTTGGTTAGCTAAAGCTGCTTTTGTTAATCATCAAGGCGCTTTTCCTCTTGAATCAATCGATCAATTCATTTATTCACAGACTGTTTAAATAATTAGAGTTCAATCATGAGAAATAATGGACATTTAAGAAATCGGAAGCTTAAGAATAGAAGCCCAGACACCAGTGGTGGACTGAAAATGGAACGCACACGCTATTTGTTGTTTGTTTATATCACGCAGTCTGTTCTTCTTCTCTCGGTTATCACGCAGTCTGTCTTCCGGTTGTTGCCTCTTTTGAATGACGAATACACACTACCGCCGCCTGCTGGTAAGGAGAGTTATTGCCACTCACGCATGCGCAGTTCGTACGTGCTACTTGGCCGTCGGCTGAAGTCTTTGCGGTGTGTTCCAGTGCGACTGTTGGCCAAGACGCAGAGACGTGAGGCGACACAACAGTTAACTATTAACTTCCAAAACGTCAAACAATGGTATAAATGTAACAAAGGAAGACTGACTTAGGGCTCCTGGCAACTTGACTTAAAACTCATCAATTATCATCAAGTTGCAACAAATCAGATGTAGGGATTGGCTTTAAGGACAACAACAACTTATCATCTCATTATCTTTTTAATTAATGTTTTTTAAATGTAATTTCACAATGTGTTCCTTTTGTTTAATGCTTTTAATGTTTTCTGTACAGCACTTTGGATTGCCTTTTGTTCAAATGTGCTTCATCAATAAACTTGCATCTTTACGTATACAGAACATTCACTATAAGTAATTCATGTGCTCTGTGACAACCTATATGATCAGTGAACACTCTTCTAGTCTGCAGATTTTCTCTCTTCCCCTGCAAGCTCACAAACAATGCCGTGTCTTTGCATGTAGATATACTGTAAAGGCACTAATGAAATAGTAATGGCAGACCCAAAGCAGGTCAATAAACCTCCAGTGTCGCATGCACAATTAATGTGCATTAGGAATGATTCAGAACATGGAAACCTATTTCATTAGTGGCACGTGTCAGACCTTGGTTGTAGAAACCTGCTGAAGAAATATGGAAATACACATCAGGAGCATCACAAGGACGGTTGTTGGGTGCACCCCCAACAACTTTTAAAATCCTGATAGGCATAAAAAGTAAAACCTTATCTACCTAGATATTAAAATATATTGAATCTATAAAAGAAGATACACGACAGCAATGAAAAAGTAATTTCATCTCAAATAATGACAAAGTGGCACACTAAACTTCTTGAAACCCCCTGGGCCATCCACTACGTTTTATAATATTTCATGTTTCTAACAATGTAGTAAATTATTTCCAGTGGAATCGAACTTTGCATAAATGCATATTGACATGATGTTACCGTGCATTATGCCCAAGGATTTCAACACACACTCTATACCTTGATAAGAATGCATTGATTTCAGCTACACTGCATTGTAAAGAAGCATTTATTAAGATCACATTAGACTGCAAATACAGAATGTGTCAGAAATCTTTGATGGCTATTAAAGGGGCCCTTTATAATGCTCATTGTCAGGTTCCTATCTGTGCTGCAGCACCTCTTTTCACCCTCTGTCTGAAACCAGAGCCCAGTCTGCTCTGATTGGTTAGCCTGCCACCTCTTTTGTGATTGGTCAACCGCTTAGAGATGTCCCGCCCCTTAGCCTATCACATACACAAGTGTTACATAGTGATGTCATTATGTTCTTGAAGTTAACAAAAGGAGTTGAATGGAGGTGTTTCAGGCAGGGGGGGAGGGGGGTATGTGGGAGAGAAACTTCCTCTTAAGGGAACTTTGGGATTATAGCCTTTGCAACCATTACCATGCACAAAAACAACTACAGAAAAAGGTAAACACCCAAAATGCTTAACAGGACCTCTTTGAAAGATTTGCTTCACAACAGACAAAGTTTGTGTTTGTTGGGAACAGAGGGACGTTGTATTTGTCCTCAGATCCCAGCACTGTTTATAATTGGTAAACAACAAGAGGGGAGAGAGGAAGAACCCAAAACTGTATAAATTAAGCGGCAAAGTGAAATTGAATACATATCCATCTATTACCACATTGATCCTAACTGTTTCTTTTTCCATTAAAATAAGTACAGTAGTATTAGATTAGTTGAGAGTTATTTCTGGTGAGATTGAGGATGCCTGATTAAAACATTATTAAAAAGCCCACAGGAGTTATTAGCACTTCTAATTAAACTTAATCAAGGCTTACTTGAGGAAAGTTCCTCTTAAAAAATAGGGCTTATTTATAGATAAGTGGACTCAAGTGCATTGGCCTGAAGATCCAGGTTGTGAATATTGTCTTAGGAAAATATGTATGTCTATTGTGAACTCTTTGACATCCTTATAATCCTCAGACAAAACATACTAATAGTTGTTCTTGCAGGAGTTAATTATAATAAAAATAATAATTGGAGATGCAGAGCATTTATATGGTAAGTGCATGTCTATACTGTATCTGAACTTTATCCTAAGCTTTACAAGGAGTGTTAGGATCTGGCATTTTCTGAGTTTGAGAAACACCAATAATGAACACTATTTTTTTTTTTTTAAATATGTCTCTGGTGGACCCTGTAACATTTAACATGACTGGTTTGATGACACAATAATGTTTGACATCATCTATTGTATTTTTATAACACCAAATATCGCTCTAACAACTGAGCTATCAGGCAGCCCAAGACTTAGAAAATGTGCAAATGAAGGAAAACCCACTTGCAGGTGTAAAACATACATCAGTGATAAACATACACCACACAATCTCATGATCTGAATAATACAATCAAATGAACCAATGAAATGGCTCCTACACCTCTTCTAGCTTCATCAAGGGAATCACAAAGCTAAGATCACGTTCAAAATAATCACGAAAATCATTTATCAGTATAGGCTAGAGGAAATATTTAAAATATATATAAAGGACAGGCTTTTTGGGCAATCTACACCCACAGCATGTTTCTTCATTTCTAAAAGGTTGTCTTACACTCCTTCCCAAGTATAAATAAATAAAACTGTGATTCTGGTATTTCCTATAGCGCACTGACTGATGTTTGAAGTAAAGCAACTTTGTAAGGCGGCTAAGTTAAGGCAGTAGCCTCAGACAGCTACACTCTGAGAATCGATTGATGGCTTAGCATGTACACACACACTGCTCTCTCACGCATACATGCACGCTCTCACTCACACACACATATGAACTCATATTAAACAGAAATGGTTCAACAAGGGGACAGCCAAGTAGTTGGGAAATGGGGAGGGAGATGATGGAGAGCATGAGTAAAGGAGCCAGAACAGAGAGAAAGAAGAGTGGCTTCAGCTAAACTTTCTGGCACGGAAGACTAATCACGTAACTATCTCAGCTTTCTTTACCACTCGCTCCTCGACTCCAGGATGTCCTTGGATCATGAGAAAATAGAAAATTGAGAGAGGAAGAGTGTTAACACATGGAAAGTATAATAAGTGAGTCACTAATTTCCCCTTTGAACAGTGAAGTGCCTTGTCAGTGATGGACTTTTGTTCCAAAGTTTCCAAAAGTTGATATGGCTCCAATCTGGGATGGCTTGTTTGCACATCTTGTCAAGTGACACCTGAAGAGGCTTCTGGAGGAGCTTAACGGCAGGAAACACAGGAGTATCCTAGAGTGTTTTATCAAGAAGCATGACAGAAACATCTTAATATCTACTCTCACCTATGATCAGGAAGGATGGGTCATGACCGAAAGAACAAGATCAGGAATACAAGCGTCAGAAATGGGTTTCCTCCGGAGGGAAGCTGGCATCTCCCTTAGGGATAAGGTCAGAAGTTCAGTCATCTGGGGGGGATGAGATACTCAGAGTAGAGCTCCTCCTTTGCATGTGGCAGACCCAGGAGCAGGTGGATGGATTACACCTCCAGTCAAAGCTGGCTAATGTGGGCAGGGAAAGGTATGTTTGGGGCCCTCGGATACA
This sequence comes from Dissostichus eleginoides, assembly GCA_031216635.1. Lineage (NCBI taxonomy): Eukaryota > Metazoa > Chordata > Actinopteri > Perciformes > Nototheniidae > Dissostichus > Dissostichus eleginoides. The sequence goes on along the minus strand of CM062268.1, from coordinate 29,502,885 downwards.
ACTTCTTCCCCCACGACCTGACTCTGTACAACCGGTGGACAATGGATGAATGGTTGGATGGATGACATAAATATGCTACTGCTTAATATGCGAAACAGATCTTTAACCAAACTAAAGGTTCTACAGCTCTTACGTCTTTGCATTACTTCTCTCATCCATGCTGGGAGGAGCTAGGATGCTAGGAAGAGCCACATTTAGGAATGCGAGTAGAGACGTTGGCATGACTAGTTCTACTTTTTGCTCTTTATATATATTTTTTAAAACGACATATTCTTCTTTCTGTGTCTTTGTATTCAACATTTACACCAAAGCAAAGTCCTCGTATGTGCAAACCTACATGGTAATAGAAATGATTCTGATTCTGATGAACAGCACCCCCATCCCATTTATTCCTCTGGCAATGTTTAAACCACATTTACATTCCCTGCCAGATTGTCTTTGGGTAAACAAAGCACTCTAGCGTTGTGATTTGTTTCCTGATCCTGGATACTTAACCCTGTTTGACATTACAGACTAGCCTGTTTTGGAATTCACTGTGAGTTGGTAGCCTATATATATTTGTCACACAGTTGCACAAGAAAAGCAAGGAGAAAATTAAATAATTCACAGTCCAAACAACACTGCGAAGAAAATACGAACTACACTAATCAATAAGCTAGGTACTCGTTGTTTTAACATTAAAGGTCTCAATTCAATATTCAGAGCATTTATAAAGCAGCAAACACATTGTTCTATGTGCATGCAAAGATATAGTAAAGTAATGCAGATCTGAGCATATCATTAAGTTACATTTCCTCTTTGTTTAGTATAATCTGAGCATCTTTGTGCTTTATTCAAGTAGCTGGGCCGGCTGTGAATACATGTTGCATGCATTCTTTGTTTTAGTGCCCTGCTGGCTAGCTAGTTGTTGCTAAATGTGTAAAGGTAGAAAACACCCTACTGTCCCCCTCAGGTTAACACTTTAGCTCTGTCTGTTCTGTTTTCATTGTTTGTATTGTTCAGGCTGTTAGCACCATTAGCACAGCCTTAGCACCATTAGCACTGTTAGCTGCTAGCTGCCTGCTCAGGTATTACCATAGAGCAGGGGTGTCAAACTCAATTTCATCGCGGGCCACATTAGCATTATGGTTGCACTCAAAGGGCCCGTTGTAACTATATAAATATACATATATAAATATATAATATATATATAAAATAATGTATTATATTACATTATTGCCTCTGAATTGGATTATTATCGGATAGGGTAATAACTAACTACGTTTGAAAGCAGAAGTCTAGGGCAAATAATTGCAAGTCTCTTCAGTGCGCAAACGAGATGCATTGTGGGACATGTAGTTTATGGGCAAACTGCTTCAGTAAAGTGGCATGTAACCGTATAATAAACACATTATATTCTTTGCAAGCTCTTGCGGGCCACATAAAATGAAGTTGCGGGACGGATTTGGCCCCCGGACCTTGAGTTTGACACCCCTGCCATAGAGTCAGCTGCAATCCTTCTGTGGTTAATTTCAAACATTTAAAACTCAATAAATAGAATAAAGGAATGAAACCTAAAGAAACGTTATCAATTGACAAAGTAGCCTTCAATGTTAGGTAATTTTAAGTTGATCAAAATGTGAATATTCAAAAATGTTATGTTGAATTAATTCTATGCAAAATGTTAGTTATTACTTTTTGATCAGTAAAATATGCCATCGGCCATCTAGCCTGATTCTAAATGTCAACATTCACCTTATTTTTCTTGCTATATCATTGGGAAAGAGGTACTTTTCTTTCAGCTGGAACCCAGTTTCTCTTCCTCTTCGACCACTCTCTCTGTCTCTCTTTTATTTTCTGTCTCTTAGCACTGTCCCATTGTGTCACAGAAGAAACTAAAGATCATAGGGAAGGAAATGACAAGGAGAAAAAGGAGAGTGAAGCCAAACAAGGAGAAAGGGAAGGGAGGCAGTTGCAGACATCTAACAACTTCTGATCAAAATTCAGAAGCGGATCAAGTGGATATGAAGTTTGCTTCAAACAAAGAACCCCCCCTTCTCTCTTTACCCCTGGGGCTCTTATCATCCTTCGCTGTTCCTCATGCCAGCATCTTATTCACACCTCCTCCAACCCCAGCACCATCCCTCCATTTCCCTCAAGGCCAGGGGTAGCTTTTTTTTCCTGTTTGCTTCTTACACCCCTCTTTCCCCTTTCTCCCTCTCTCTCCCCCCCCCCTGAGGCCCTTGCTTCCTCTCTCTCCCCACATCCGATGAAAGGAAGAATAAATGAAGGAGTGCATGTTAATTTGAGGTGGCCACTCCTGACAAGCTTTAATCAGAGAGGAGAATGATGAGACAAATCATCCAGAATACAGAGATGGATTGGTGGGAGCAAGAACTTAGTCAAGGTCACAGGTTTGAGGGCACTCTCGTTGTAATAAGGACAATTCTTCCAGGAGATTTTACTCCCCTGATTGAACAATTTATTATCCAGAGCCAACATACTATATACCTGTGTGTATTTGTGCAGGAACCAAAATCAGCATATTATGGTTTCACTGTTTCCTATGTCAGGGCGAAGAGGCAAAGGTTCCCCAATACTTTTGGAATAAAATCAAGGACATGACATCTTACTTTTGCAAAAATTATGTCAATTTATATTAAAGGAGGAGTCATATTAAACTTCTTAACAGATAAAGATGTATTTAACTGTTGTAAAATGGATCAGAAATAACATATTTTTGTAGGCCGAATCGGAAATTAGCATCCGGGTTCTCTCAACTAAAATCTTATTGGATTTTGGCAAACAAACGTTTATGATAATTATCACGTTTAGTAGTCTCATTTAGTCACTTCTTAGCTGTTTGTATGAAACATGGAAGCTTCTGACAGTGGGATTATCACTGCCGTATTTTATGTTGGAGACAATTTTTTGGAAAATCTGCACCACTCCAACAAATCTTGTGAAACAGGCAATCCTAACAGTAAAGTAAGTTAATCTCTTCATTACTTTTAACCTCTCTGAAAAGAAGGGTGCGGCCCATTTGTTTCTACATGTCACAAACATAGTAGTTTTAAAGGTCCCATGACATGGCCATTTCTACTGATCATAATTCCATTGTTGAGGTCTACTAAATAGATTTACATTGTTCAATGTTCCAAAATCACATTGGTTTTCTCATACAGCATCTCTGTATAGTATGTGTATTCACTTCTGTCCTACATGCCTTGTCACTTAGATCAGGAAAATGGAAAAAGAGAAATCTCCAACGAGGCGTTCTGGGGCAGCATAGACAGGTCTTTTCTGTGTTAGAGTTTTACTCGCTACAGGGTGTACTTTGAGGGTTTGTGACTTTGCAGACCGTTTACATGCATAAAAAGCTACATAACACACAAGGGGACGGGTAATAACCGGAAAAGCATGACATGGGACCTTTAATACTCAAATAGAAGTAAGTATTGCCCCAGAAATGAGCTGCAATACTGGTCAAATGTTCATCTTACTATGGGAATGTCACCCAGCATAACAGTATGGCTCCGCTCTGCCATAGACCTCCATTGTTTTGGCAACACTTGTTAGTTCATTGTAATTGTTTAGATATTGTTAGTCATGGGAAAAAATAAGAATATCTGCCCCTTCCACTTTGACATATTGTCCAGAAAAACGATACTTTTGCCTCATCAAATTAAAACTCTTCCCCCCAAAAGTTTTAGTTTTCTTCTTCCTGGACAGCAGAGTAGAAATGGTACGGTAGATATCTGTCATATTTTCTCTCCAAGCCATGAAGAAGAGTGCCAAGTCTGATCTTTTTTTTTCTGTATAGCACAGTGAGACTAAGCATCACTTTCTTTCAGAAGTGGACAGGTGTTTTGGCACCCGTATAATTAGCAGAACCCACACCTGCTATAAAGGATATTTTTATCACACGGAAAATCAGCAGTCTCATTTTACTCCAAACACTTGATTAGTAACAAGCCACCGGCATGAAAGTCACTTCACTTCTGAAAGTCGACTGTGGCACAGAGTTTCGTTTTTAGGGGCACTCCAGTCTTCCTAATTGGATCGCTCTTGCCTCCTTTTCTGTCTCTCATCAGGTAATCAGTCTACAGTCTACAGGAAAGGGACTCCTGGATGTCAATGGATGGATTCCTGTAACAAGCCTTAAAAAGCGTAATGCTTAAGGGAGCCTCATCTCCACTCTCTCACTCTCTGTAGCTTTCACACTTATCAAAGCCGTGATAGTGAGCTGTTCAACAGAGTGACAGTCCCAAAGAGGAAGAGAGAGAGAAAAGGTGTATTCCTTACTGCTATGATATACTCCCAACTCTACTCCTGTTTTACTCTGCTGTTTTCTCTGCATTGTCACATATCCGACATCCTGCTGCAGAGGAAAAGATGCAGAAGGAAAATCACAGTTGGTGAGAACAGGCTAAAAATATAAAGAGTTTTGGTCTGGCCAAGACAAAGAAACGTATTCTACTGGTTCACTGCTTAAAGCAAACAATTATGCTTAAAAACTTATGATGAAACACAGCTCACTGACTATTTGGCAGCTGTTAAAAGGAAAATATAATGTGTCATGCCAATTTTGACAATCATTTAAGTGTGTAATGAAAATACTATGGGAGCGGTCTGCTTTAAAATAAACTTGAATGTACCAGGAAGGACTAAATGTACGTTATTCAATTCAATGATTAGAAAAATAATGCTTAGACTAACTTCACATGTTGGATCCAGTTTGAGGTGAAGCCAAAGTCCACAGACAAAACATTAAAGGGGCGCTATTCTGCTCATTTTCAGATTAATATTTGTTTTTTTGTGCCTCTACTGTGAAACGCTTCATGTTCAAAAAAGTCTTTATTTTTCTAATTCTGCCTGCTGCAGCACCTCTTTTCACCCTCTGTCTTAAACCAGAGCCCAGTCTGCTCTGATTGGTCAACTGCTTAGAAATGTCCCGCCCCTTAGACTATCATATACAATGTGTTGGATTGCCGCCAATGGAATCGTGAGTGTTACATAATGGGATTTGTTTTGCTTTTGCAGACCATTAACATGCACAGAAACGTATACAACACACCATATGAAAGGGAAAATCCCCCAAAAATAATAGGGCCCCTTTTCAGTACTTGTCTGTGACATTTTTTACATCCAAATAAAAGTTTGGTTAACTACTCTTCATCAGAAGTTTATGTGAATTACCATTATTGATAACACATAGTTGCATTTACTGCTGTAAGTACTGTACAGCTGTTTGAAAATAAAAATGTGGTAAGCACCTCGAGCAGCGATAGTATCCAGGGTTTCAAAGATAAAGAAAAGACAAAAAAGAAACTCAAACATTCTCAAACTGCATCATGATACTGTCGAGTTAAACAGACACAGTTGAATCTCTCAGAAGAAGACATGCATGCTAAACAGCAATGGGACCGTCCCAAAGACAGAACGCTGGCATTGCTTTTTCAAAACAAAAAAGGCCCGGAAGATAAGAGAGGCGAGAGAAAAAGGATGCAGATGGGTTTCACAATGGTGCTTTTTCTTTCTTTTATAACTTATGAACTATCATGTTTCTTGGATTAACTTTGTTGAGTCATCTGATTTCATTTCATACCGTTACTGCTAGCTTCCTTTTGTGTATATACTCTGTTCCCAAGGTTCATTGAGTGCTTAAGTATTAGCTCTTCTAAGACTAAATCAGATGACTGGTACATTTCGAAAACAGTTTTTACTTTCTTTCGTTCATTTGTTCTTTTTTTTATTCAGTAGGTGAACCGTTACGTTGATCAAATAGTCTGTGTTTGCTTTCTTAACTGCAGTATACAGTAAGCTTCCCCGCAAACTACTTTCTTTTAGTAACAACTTTGCTAAAAACAATTAGTAATTTCGAACTGAGCTGACCGGCTAACCCCAGTAGAACCTATTATTTTATTTGTAATGTTTCTACTGGGTGCATGTAGGCCTGCTGGTGTTTATGTCTGAGGGCTTGTCTTAGTTAAATTAGAAACTTCCCTGGTCTCACCTCTCTGACAAGATATGAGTACAGAATGCACAGAGGAGGAAATTAAGAGGAAAGCGGGAACAGTTAAATGAGGACATAGTTGAACGAGATGAGGAGAGAAAAAGACTAAAATAGTAAAACAGGAATAAAGAGACACAAATAACGGAGACAGAAAGCAGAGAATGGTTATGGCATGAGCCGTGAAAAAGGACGAAAATTAGACATTTCGAGAGAATAGGTGATGGGAAGTTTTAGTATAAGGTTGACTCAAACACGTATTATCTTCAACAGAGTATAATTTCTCCCCTATATATCTGTTTTTTTCTCCTTTCATACCATCTCCTGCATTCACTCTCACTCTGAGTGTGTTATTTCTGAGAATCTTCCCTGCCGTCTAGGTGGGCCCAGTAATGGCACTCATTGTCGATATGTGTGTGTATAGCTGAATATTGTGTGTGTCACATTTGTCTGTGTGACAACATGTGTTGGATAGTGTGTGTTTGTGTAATGGATCAGTTGGTAGAACACGCCTGCTGTAGAGTTCACATGCAGAGCAATGACACAAACAGAAGGCAATAATCCTCCTAAAACACCAATGACATCTGCTATTTAATTTAATCAGCACATCCTAGATGCGTGAGACTGAAAGATTACCTTCGAAGGTGGCAAAGTTATCTTTAATTAGCTTTCGCCTCTATAAAATATCTCAAACACTTCAGATGTTACCTGGCAACTGATAGAGTAAACTGTGGATTTGAGGATCCAATGGTCCTTGATGCAAAACAATAACATTCAGCAAATCTTTTGGGGGGGGGGGGTCTCCCAGCAATTCTTCTTTTTCTTCTCCTTCTTCTTCTACTTCTTCAAATTGACAAGTCTAACACAACCTGAAATGAGATTTCTGACCTAAAAATAATACTGTTATCCCTGCTTTAGTCTTGACGAAGCGAAAGACCAAGGCAAGAACAGATGAACTTACAGCTTTCAAGATACGTTTGCACAAGAGCCATATCACTGAAAACCCCACTCATATTCTTACATAGGCATTTCGTGCTTAGTGTGGGTGGCACATTGTTCAATTTAAGAGTTCTCAGGGGTTTTCAGAGGGCGAAAGCACAATAGGAGTCACGGTCAGAGCCATCTCTCACTCCTGTTACACGAGATAGCTGCTGTTTGTACAAAAAGCTCCACACTATTCTATTCACCCCAGTCTAAACAATAACTAAGTGTAGTAGCTAATCACTCATATAAGCATACTGCAATGTTCAAACACACTACATACTACACAAAAGTACTTGAAAAAGTGCAAGAGATCTACACACAATCAAGTGCTTGAGAATGACGAGATTTACATTCTTTGAAAGTTACTGCGACTACTCTTAAAGAAACTATGAAATGAATGGATTTTCCATAAACAAATACCTGGTCACTGAGAAAAATGTATTGAAAACATACTTTCCTTGGGAATGTTTTATGAACCCATTTCACAGTTGTTTTTTTATCGATATACCGTGAATCACATTATAAAAAATGTAGTTCTCTTCGCAGGTTTTCACTGTGTTGGACTTGCATGTTGAAGGGGTTTCATACTTTAAAACATATGCAATTCTCATAGGGATTGAGATAAAATATTAATTATTCTGTTAAAACAGTGGAGGTTTTGTGCTGCATCATAAAGCGCAAGTCTGTTATCGATGCAGTTCTCAAAACCCAAGAAAATGCAGGTTTCAAAGACCTTGGACTATACAGTATCTACAGTAGCACTTTTTATTGGTAAGGATTTTCTGAATTTCTTCAAAATGTGTCTTTACTGTAGCTGGAATCATGCACAAGTCTTGAAAGACTTGTTATTGGGTTGCATCACACACATGAAACCAACTCTCACAGATTCTCGTGAACACAAAGTACCAGATCAGAAAATAACACCCCTCACACACTCCATGGTATTAAGATAATCTTTGCAGCAGGAGCTACTATCATCTAGGTTTCTCTGCACTCGCATGTTTTCAAAGGTTTTTCTGTGCAGTCGAAGGAATGTTAAATCCATATTTCATTGAGCCTCTTCACTACATCAGCCGTGCAGTTGCCGTTTCAAGTGTTTTCTCTTCTTGTAGTTTACTTGTTTCTTGTTGTTTTGTCTTATTTAGGTTCCAAATCTAGAAATATTGCAGATACAAGTTTTTTGCAAATATCGACTACCCCTAGTCATGTAAGAATTCAAGAAGTGAAAACATTTCTTAAGTGTACAAAATATAAAATCATATATTTCGTACCTATTACCACCCCTTATTTAAATGCATGGTTGCTATGAACGTTCAAATGTATTGATTTAAAATGTAATTGTAGCAACGTTTATTTTTTGGAGGTTGTCAACTTAATAAACTTGTATTCACAATACAATTATATTATTATTATTATTGGTTGTGGAGGACAGCAACTTTCCTTAACTCAATGTAGTTAATTGGTTTAACATTGTCATAAGTGTTGTACTAATGTTCTTTTTGTTGCGTAGATTTTCTTTGTTGTGTCAAAGCATCGTTTTTATGAGTGTACGGGGAATCATGTCTATGGGGGTTTATCATGGTGAATAACTTGGTATCCATAGGGGAAACGCACCCATACGTGCACAAGTCACACATACAGTATAAACCTTGTTGAAACCAAGCTATCTGCTGTGATGGGCTTTTGTAAGTGGTTACCATGGGGAAAATTAGCAAGCCAAACCGATTGCGTTGATTACCCTTTCAGAGATATGGGGATACAAATAGCAGTAGTTAATCTTGTTTAGGCCACACAAATTCATTGTGACAGCTGGGCTGCTCCAGCCCTGCAGACTGTCGCAGAGTAAATTGAAAGGACTGATTGTAAGAGAGAGAAAGAAAAGGAGAGAAGGCAACTACTATAAAGTGAAAAGCGAGAAATAGTGTTGGGTCCAGTTTAGGCTGAATTTAAATTATTTGCAGGAGTCTCTGCATCATTTTTTAAACTAAACTTTTAAACTAGAAAATAATACTGGGGTGTTTGTGTGCATGTATAACTTGGCCAAACTATAATAGTGTAGGGATCGCTTGGGGTAAATTATAGTCTCACAATTTTTCATAATTAGCCAATTAACATACAGGGAGATATTGGCGCCATTTAAAACTTCACAGTCTAAGCAGACAGGAAGGCAGAGTAAAACACACACACACACACACACACACACACACACACACACACACACACACACACACACACACACACACACACACACACACACACACACACACACACACCTTTGCATCACTTTAAAAAGGTCATTATATTGTCTTACAATGATTTAAATGTGAGTGGTTAAACAGATGTATGACCCCAGATCATGAGTCACACACACACACACAAACACACACACATACACACACACGCACACACGCACACACACACACACACACACACACACACACACACACACACACACACACACACACAGTGCTGCACAAATGTTTTTTTTCTTGAGATAATGTTGCTATTCATTTTAATGAATGTTAATAAGAAAAAACTGTGTTTACAAAGTGAAGTCTTTTTTTATGAAGTAATGATAATACTCTACTTTTTCCAGTTTTCATCAAACATTATTAACTTGACTAACTCTAATGCCAATTTCAATAACTCGATGTGCTCCATATTACAAGACAGCACCGCACAAAGCGAACTTGACATACTCACAGACACACACGCACATACTACAATACATACCTTACTAAACTAAATCTGTTATTATTTACGTTATGGGGACTCACATTTTCCCTAAAAGAAAGGCGAGTCCCCACAATGTGAGTGTGTACACAGATTTATGAGCCCACAACATGAGTAAAACAGACACACACACACACTTGACATGTCACCATTTTATTTTACTTGCCTAACTCTACTGCCAATGTCAGAAACTTAATAAGTGCTATATATTAAAAACATCACTTAGAAAGTTAACATGAAACACACCCAGACACACACATATAGGAACGATCTCTGTGAACTTAATAACATCAACAAATAACACTACTCGAAGGAACATGCATTGGCTGACTTATGACTATAATGATTACATAGGCCGTTCAGGTCATACATCAACAAGCATAAACCTCTCCCTGGTGGGGACAAACACTATATAAAAAACGATATAAGGGGAACAAGATCTGAAGCGGTGTCGGGCGGTAAAGTGGATCCTTAATCATAAATGCTGAAGGGAAGAGGTTCCACATATGTACCACAAAGGCAGTGGGGTATGGATGATAATAAAAATGACACACACAAACACACGTATAGCAAAGGAGGCTCTGCAATGATCAGAGAACGGATCAGAAAGAAATAAAATAAAATGTAGAGTGTTACAGCAAATGGGCAACATCCTAAATAAAGAGGCAAGCACACATTAATCAAATACAATCAAATAAAACACACATCTATGGTAAAAGAAAAAAGAACAGCATTATAGGAAAAAAGGAAGTGGACAAATACAAATAAAAATACATTCTTGGGCTTTTATCCTGAAAAAATACAGTTACTCTATGAGGCTTTTACTTTGAAAAAAGTACGCCTCATCCTGGGCTTCCTGCCATAGGACAATAATACTTTCCGGGGCTTTTATCTTGAAAATACCTTCCTCATCATGAGCTTCCTATGAGGATACAGTTACTTTCTGGCGCTTTTATTCTGAAAAACAAGTGTCCTGCTGTGCTTCCTGTTCAGGTACAGTTACTCTTCGGGACGTTTATTTTGAAAACAGAGATAAATATTGAGCTTCCTGCCAGGATAGCCTTACTTTCTGGTGCCTTTATTTTGAACACCAAGTCTTCTGCTGTACTTCTTGTTCTACCTACTTGTTATCTATGGGGTATGAACTTTTTCCTCTTCAATGTTGTATGTGTAGTTAAACAAATGAATCCATTAATCAATACATAATCCCATCCTGCACACACTTTACTGTAAAAGAACACAAAAACAAACTGATTGACTGTTTTTGTGTGTGTGAGGGCTCAGAATGAGCACTCTTGGATTACTTTGAAGTAAACACACAATCGAGTAACTCTTCTTGCGCAGGATGTTTGCAGAAGAACATTTCTCCAATCAATATAGTCTTGGAGCTCTACTTAAGTTGTTTGTGTAAAACATTTTTCTCCTCCAGCTTCCTTTTGTATCTCAGCTTTTGTTTAGATTGCCTTGCTTCTGTATACATTTCTTTCCATTGGGCCTCAAACAGAAATTGATTTTTCAACACGATAATCTTCTGTAATTTCCCATCCGATCGTTTGCCCTCTTAATGTGGTGTGCTCCTCGATTTGTTCAAAGAACTGAGCATTACTGTACTGCACAGACTCTCAGCACAGTACAGGATAATTTTCAGCTGACATATGATACAAAGGATTTGCCTGTCAGAAAAAGAAGATTAAGGACGAGGTAAATATGAAGGAGTGAGAGGAGGAGGTGTAAACAGATGGGGCAGGTAAATGAAAGTGGACCATTAAAAAGACAAAGTGCTTTAATATATATTTAATCCCCAGAACAGCTGCTCGGATCATTATCATCTGGTGAGCCATGTAGTGACCTTTAACCCATAACAGTCAATACAGCTGCAATAAAACCACCCTGCAGCTCATGTCCCTGTTTCCCTCGTCAAATCATGAAATCCATGCAGAGAGTATTACAATGCCACCCTTAAAGGCAGCCAAACTAGATAAGATAAATACACATATTTTCTGAAATACACTTCTGTTTCCTAGAATATTGCTGCATGGATAAATCTGAAAAAAATGGGAAAAGATGCAAAACATCCATTAATTTGACTGGAAGTCATACATGATAGATACAGCATCGTTAGATAACCAATTTCATGTTAAGTGCATACACACAAGCACATATAAACATATGTTAACTTCAATGAAACATGTTATTGACATTGACATAAAGTCCTGATGACAGTAGGTGTGTTTTCATCCAGCTATGGAGTGTTTTCCAAATTTCGTTTTTTGAATTTTTGAATAAGAAAACTGGAATTTGGAGATGACAAACAATATAGTGTTAGCTATTTAAATGCATATATTATGTTTGTTATTTTGCCCGCTAATGCCTCAAACTCTGCCTACCATGGAGACTGTAATGATTGAGGCTGAAGAGGAGCAGATCTTCCTCTCTGTGGAGCAGCCTTGTCCTGTCGTTACTCCCAAACCTCAGGTGGCCCAATCAGGCACTGGGCCTTTGAAGTATAACTGACTGCAGGCCTTCACACTGTGCTTTGTGTGTGTGTGTGCGTGTGTGCGTGTGTGTGTGTGTGTGTGTGTGAATATATTATCTGAACCAGTAACTTATTGTGTGTGCATCTGAAAAATGCTTCTTATATTGTGCGTGTGACTGTGTGTGTGACTGTGTGTGTGATCCCCCTCAAGGGAGCGGCTTTAAAGAAAGGATATCAGTTGTCCATCTGATGTGTTTCCCACGACAAAAGGGATCAAAAGTGTCTGTTAGCCCTGACAGAGCAACAAAGCCCCTCTAATGACGTTTGTGTCCTTGAATCCTTGGAAACATCTAGAACAAAAATAAATGGCACCTGCAGTCTTATAAGGCCTCAATTTCGGCCCTGATGATTAGCCTCCACTGTACAGTACGAGACTTGAATTATGGGTAATTCTACGTGTCGAGTTACAAAAACAAGTGACGTTTTTTTGTTGGCCAACCCGGAAGTTAGCATCGCTAGGAGTCCGTTCAGAAAGTTCTGTTGCAAACACACTTGTATGATTCTTACATGTTTTGTTCAACAGGATAATTTCCACGTATTAACATAACTTTGTGATTTTTGAAGCGTCAATGCAATGACAGGAGTAAAAAGCTAAAGCTATAGGCTATAAAGCAGGGCTCTCCAACACGTCGATTGCGAGCTACCGGTAGCTCGCGGGCAGCTTTTCAGTAGCTCGCCGCTCGATTATCGATTATAGCGTAGTACGGTTGCTTATTGATTTTTCGGCCGCGGCTGGACAATAACGTTTTTTTATTTTAGAATTTTTTCTGTCACACGAATATCAAATTGGTCGTGACGCAGAGATCAAGGAACAGACGTGACAGCGGCACAGAGACACCACACATGGAGCAGTCTGCTTTCTCCACCAACACCACCAACACCAGTCCAGAACCAACAGCAGAATGACCCGCTCTGAATCAGTCCGCGTCGCTGCGGCTCAGAGACACAGGGAGGGATTTGTGTTTTTTGAAAAACACTCGTTATCGTCATGTCAGGTTTTTGGTGGATTTAATCAAGTCTTGGATTGCAGAGTATGAATGTCCTCTTGCTATTTTCAGTTGATAAATACTTGTGTAAAGTTTGTGAAGGCAGGAGAAAAGCTTCCGCGATCACCGTCTCCTCTCCGTTCCTCCAAACCCCGCCCCCTCCCTGAAAATAATGGCTGATAGTGACCCAAAACAGAGAATGTAAGTGTGTGCCCACATGCACTATTTTTGTTTTTATAATGCTGTTGTAAATACTCCTGTTGTCTGCTGTGTTCAGACTCAAGTCTTGTTTGTGATGCCACATTCAGACATTCAGTGTCTTTTGTTTAACAGAAGACCGTAGCTAGAAGCTGCAGCTAGACTGCAGAAGTATTAGTTTTTTGTTTTTGAGGATGGAACAATTTCACACACAGATATAGGGAGGCTAGACCTATACAATTTATTTATTATGGTTTATCATTTAATGTCAAGACAAAGAAGAAGAAGAAAAAGATGGCTGAACTGTTCAGTGTCAATCCTGTGGAAATCTCCAAAATAATGTTCCGCTTAAGTCTCAGCAAAACTCACAACATTTCTGGAGCCTTGTAGACCCAGAAAACTATAAGAACATTCACCAAGCAGCACGGAAAATGTCTGCTTTATTTGGTTCTGTTCTACAAACCTTTGTGAAGCAGCTGTTTCTGACATGAATGCAATCTAAATACAGAACAAGACTGACTGATGAACATTTAAATGACTCTATTAGAGTGAACCTAAGTGGGTACACTCCAGCATACACCTCTATGGTGGACTCCATGCAGCGCCATTCATCTCACTAACTGTAAAAAACGAGTGAAATACTTGTAAGGTGGTGATTAAGGACATTTATGTGAATTTTCAGTGAGGTACTCACTATGTGGGCCATAATAATATGTGAGAAATTTTCATTTTCTTGGACCTTGATGTGAAGTTAAGATTTGTGATAAGCTTTAGGTATTGCAATTTCACACGTGTACAAAGTATAGCTTAATTCAACTGATGAGGGCTATGTCAATAAATGTAAGCGATGTGATGCAAGTAGCTCTTGGCCACTTTAATTTTTTCAAAGTAGCTCTCAGATGAAGAAAGGTTGGAGACCCCTGCTATAAAGGAACTACATAGTGTGCAGGTGTAGAGAAGGTAACATGGTTGCAGGGCTAATGGGGAACAGGAAACAGATACATAAGGATCATGACACCTTTCTTATTTCACTGGCTACATTTGACCAATTCTTACCAGCATGTTACACCGATTACAGTAAAAGAGCAAGTTTATTTTCCATTCAAAGGGACATTACAAGTATTACACCAGATATATTTTTGGTCTATAAAGAGACAGGAATATGTCAATAAGATGAACATCTAAAGAAATAAATTATTAAGAAAGTAGTGAACATATAAAAGTATTGAATTAAACTGTATGCTTGAATCATTGTACTTTAACTGTTAGAAAGGCTGAACTCGAAACTCTTTTTTAATTAAATATACACAGCAGACTCAGGAGAGAGATTACATTGAAGTGCTGCATTGTCCTGCAGCTACACTGTGTAGAAATACCCTGAGGGTTTGTAGCCTCAGCGGCTTTTACTTCACCACGACGTCAGCAGCTGGGCCAGAGGTCTGCTCAACAGATAAAGAAGGAACAAGTGTGTCCTCTCTTCACACTCTTAATCCTCCAGATACCACTCACACGATGGCTGCTGTGTGTTAGACTTGTAGTGGTTTCATCTTGAGCAAAAACCCTCCAACCAATCAGAAAAAGGCATGTGTTCTCTCCCAGAGGTTTGATCCTATCAGTAAGTAAAGAGGACCATGTAGCGGTAACCATGGCGGACCCTGGAGTGTACTGTGATTGGCCAAATATAGACACACACACCTACACACTAACACAGCATGCTCTTTACAAGGAGATAGGTAACAGAGAATGCTAGTATTTCCGCACTTGAGTGCCTTTATCTTTATCAAAAGCTGCAGCGCTCAAGATTTGCAGAATTCTGCACCTGTTGCTACACCTCAGACATCCCAAAATACTGACTAACTACATTTTCACCTACTATTGCCTTAACATTGTCTAAACTTCACATTGAGCCTTTGTATTAGTTTTTGTAATGCTAAAGTAATTCAGAAATAGACATTAAAAATGCCAAAAACTATTAGCATCAACATATACTCAAAGTACAAAAAGTAAAAGCAGTAACTATGCTAATTTCAGATTGATATATGTTATTTTTTAAATTTCACGGCTTAATTGAAATCTCAATTCGGATTGGTCAATTTTGAAATTCCGGAAGTCTGTTATTTTTCGCTAACAGACTGCTGCTAGGGAGAGCCGACCGTTGCTAAGGAAGATCAAGGGACTATGTATATCAATCCACAGAAATAAGTCAGGCAACTGTAAAGTGGACAAAAAACATTAGTTTTCATCCATCACAAGACCCCATATATATTACAGTAGTTATACTACATACATATTTACCTTTTATTTAAATGTCTTTACTTCATAGTTTTAGAAGATGAGTGCCTGAATAACTGGCTTAATTAAGGAAGTAGTGCAACTTCAATAGTCAGATATTTGTATTTGTAAAAATATAGTTAAAAGTATTGCCAAGTAAATCTACTTAGCAATACACCTGTTTCTGATTATGGACTGTTTAAAAACTATCAATTGTGAAAAAAAATCAAAGAAATATTGTTATCATTTTGTGATCTTGAAAAGGTTTTGAACTCAAACTCTTTATGTCAACAATAAAGAAGAAAGTATGGAATCACTGTATATCACTAGGCGGAGATTAATGAGTCCTCCAGATATCTATAATCTTTATTGACCCCAAATCAGTCGCCAAGCTAATAATTTATTCTACCTCTGTGCATCTACTAATGCCTAAACAATAAGACAAGATAATTATTTAGATGAAGGTTGATTAAGGCTTTTGGAAGGTCACAGCCAGGACATTCTCGCTATAAAGAGGCACCACCATGTCCCGATAAAATCTCTGCAACTGAGTCTGATTTATTAATATTGATGGGGACTGGGAGGGGATTTTTCTCCAATTCTGGCAGTTTGTTCCCCCCCGTGTCCTTTCAAATATTTATTTCCAGCCTTCATCAGTTCTTCAAAATCCTCCATTCAACGTCTAGTCCTGCTGATACTTGTGTTACCTCTGTCCTTTTGTGGTACCTCTGTCCTGTTTCGGGACAGTATTCTACATTTTTGCTGACTAATCCTTCATTGCGGTGATTAAACATCTGAACAGATTAGAAATATTAATCCTTTGTTGTTTGAGGTGATGGACAGTCCCATGGTGGCAGATTTTGTTGTACATTTTCTTGTTGTTTTCTTTTATCTATTCTCTCTGGCACTCAATGTGTATGTTTGCCAATTGTGTGTTTATGTGTGGTAAAAGCCTATTCTCCTGAGATGGCTGGGGATGGAAGTTTGTCTTATCCTCTTACTCTTTTTTTCATCTTCTTCCCTTCTTTTTTTTGGAGAAGACGACCAAATACTGTACCCCCCGCTAATCAGCAGTACTGAGATTAACTCTGCGGAAAAACCAAACAAGCAAAGAAAGAAAGTGAGAGATTATTCTCCTCCGCCTGGACTTGGCAAGCTCTCCTCTCTTCCCCTGGTTCCTTGTCCGAACGAAGACGAGAGGGAGTGTAGAACAAAGGAGTAAGCATCCCTTTGTTGGGATTAGGTGAAAAGAGAAAGGCTCTTGTCTTAGAGGCATGTTTCCACGTCTAATTTAATAACGCGCCTTTGTGCCAATGAGATTTATAAACTGGTATTTTTGTTTTTGTGCATTTGTGCCTGGCTGTGTGTGAATTTGTTCTTAACGAGCACACATTATACTCATTTTCAGCTCCATATTTGTATTTAGCGACTCTACAGTGACATGTTTCCATGCTTTAATGTTCATAAGGTCTGTATTTTTCTCATACTGCCTGTGCTTCAACACCCCTTTTGACCCTGTGTCTGAAACCAGAGCCTGGTCTGCTCTGATTGGTCAACCGCTTAGAGATGTCCCGCACCCTAGCCTATCACGTTCAATGTGTTAGAGCGCTAGCCAATAAAAGCGTAAGTGTTACGAAGTGATGTCACTATGTTCCAGAAGTAAATAAAGGAGTCCAAAGGAGGCGTTTCGGCTTGGAGAAATGTAAGCATTGCAGACCATTTATATGCACACAAACGATATAACACACTACATGAGGGAAAACTCAAATTTTAAATATCATTTAAAGATACAATTGAACACGTAATTTATGTATTTATGTAAGTGACATTTTTATAAAGTTTTTACTTATAATTGAGTATTTTCTGATCGTAGTATTTCTACTTTTACTTGCTATCAGATTTGAAGTGCAAACCCCAAACACTAATATGTTGTTATTTTATACATGACATGAGACAAATTGATTCATCTACATTTCTATATCTATATATTACATTACATTACATGTCACTTTTTAGACGCTTTTATCCAAAGCGACTTACATACTCAATACTGTGGGCAATCCCCACAGGAGCAATTTGGGGTGAAGTGTCTTGCCCAGGGACACAACGACATGCTGACTGCAGTGGGGTTTGAACCTGTGACCCTGATCCGAACACCAACTCACAACCCACTGCACCACACGACTCCCTATATCCATTCATACACTCTGACCTGTGAAATTGCGTGGAAAAAGCATTAAAGACACACGTTTGCTCCTGGATCTGTGTGTTGCTATATGCATGTGTGTGAGTTTGTGATAACAGATGCTATAAAAAATAATAAGCGCATTCTGCGGCAGTGGGCCACATACTTACAGGGTTTGAAATGCCTTTGTTAATTTGCGTTCATTTACAGTTCAGGCACAAAAATACACATGGCATTTACAGTTCAGGTATAAAAATAAGCATGACACAATTCATAATGTGTGTCCTCCGGGTCGGCGGTCCTTTGGGAAATGGGAGGGGCGGACGCTATTCATCACACGCCTCAAGCACCTTATTCTGAACATATTTAGTTTCAGGGAGGGATTTGCGCATGAAGGAAAAAGATTTGATGGGGATAATCAATTTAGCCACTAATCCGAATGGTTGTCCAGGTGACAGGATTGGACTATTGACCTTGTGTCAAGACGGAAATCACTCAGAATTAAGATATTCAAGATCTCCGGGTCTTCAAGAAGCTATCACAGTGATAAGAGCCCTTTTGTCTGTGTCTGGGTGCCACACTTCTGAATGAATTTTGCCGTTTTACAGGCAGGAAATCTTTAAAACCCCTAAAAAAAAAAGTGTAGGTAATGCTCATTGCTATTGGCTGCTTCTAACTGACCGATTGCCCTCACTCTGAGTGTTATTGGCTAATGCTCACTTCTGTATTCCCTTCACTGGAACCAAGAGGTTGTTTCTTTAATCCAATTTTATTTATCTAGGTTCTGCCATGTGTATACAGTTTGTGTGTTTTGGCCCAGAGCCATGCTCAAAAGTATCAGTTTCTACTCCACTGACTGACATGTAAAAAATGTATTTTGAAACAGCAGACACTCAGTCAGCAAGGCAAAGTGGGGAATAAAAATGACAGGCGGAAGAATGTGGAAAATATATATCAGGATTTTGAAAAGAGGAGGAAAAAGGAGAGGAGAGGGTTGGTTATAAACAGTGGCGGAAGAAGAATTTAGATATGATAATTTAAGAGGCCCTTTTATAATTTTTGGGGTTTTCCCTTACCTGTAGTGTGTTATGTAGGTTTTTGTGCAAGTAAATGGTCTGCAAAGGCTAAAATCCCTGTGTTCCCTCCGAGTTTCTCTCCCACACACTCTGCCTCTGTCGTAAACACCTCCATTGAACTCCTTTGTTTACTTCTATATCATTGTGACATCACAATGGAACACTCACACTCCTTTTGGCTAGCGCTGCAACACATTGTACGTGATAGGCTAAGGGGCTGGACATCTCTAAGCTGTTGACCAATCACAACAGAGCAAGCCAGCTAACCAATCAGAGCAGACTGGTTTCAGACAGAGGGTGAAAAGAGGTGCTGCAGCACAGGCAGTATGAGAAAAATAAAGACCTTTCTGAACATAAAAGCATGGAGACATGTCCCAGTAGAGGCACAAATTATACGTGATATTTATACTTAATGACCAATTTCAGAATTATATATTTTGAATTACTGGTATAGTTATTGATGCATGAACGTGTCTGCCACAGTGGGTAAAGGCGGAGCTCTTTTTAGGAACTTTATATACAGCTGTCAAATAAGTTGAAGTATTAAGTAGCAAAGTACCTCCAAATTGTCCCTAGGAACTTGAGTAAATATACTTCAATAATACAATCCACCCCTGTCATTAAAATATAAGCGCCTAGAGTCAAACTGCCCTCTCTCATACAACCTGTGACATGTCAAGGTCAATAATCACCAAACCCTTTTACTTAGTGTAAAACTATTTGTGTTCTGCCCACCTACACACCACACACACACACAACACACACACACACACACACACACACACACACACACACACACACACACACACACACACACACACACACACACACACACACACACACACACACACACTCGGACTTGGGCACAGGCAAACAAACACACTGTGACACCTCTGAACCCTTTGCAGCAGTAAATGAGTTCTTTCCTTCGGGGTAAAACTCCAGAGTGAAAAAGTGTTTACAAGTGAGTGTGTGCTGTTCGCAAATGTGTATTGCTGCTTCTGCAATTGTGTGTGTGTGTGTGTTGCTGTGGTTCTCAGACCAGGCGGACACAGGTCTCGACCCTGTCATTGTGTGGGAGTAGGGAATAGCGGGAGGCAATGAAGCTGGAAACACAGAAAATCAGAACAAGACTTGCTAGAAGCCCTCGTGGGCTTTTTACAGCCGGAAAGAGAACAGCCCTGCGGCGCGGCAACATATGACACAGACCGCCACCACTCCTAACAAGTATAGCAATCAAAAGGGGTAGACAGAGGAGAAGAAATAAGGAAAGAAGAGGTTGTTGTTTTTCATATATTACCAATGTGTCTGGATGACACTAAGAGGCTGTCAGGAAAAGGAAGAGCAAAATGGAAGTGTGGAAAATTGGCGAACAAAACATGTTAATCACATCCTGGCAGTCCTTTAAAGCACACTGGCCTCATTCTGTCCTGTGTGTGCATGTGTGTGAATGCATGGAGGTGCTATGTGAGACTGTGTGTGTGTATAGCGATGGCCATGTCACACGAGCAGCTAATTAATTAAACAAAGCCTGTATAGGAGTGTTACAGTGATGCGTTAAGTGCTTAAAGCATGCATTTGACTGGTCTGTGTTTTGTATCGGAGAGTGCATGATTTGTGAGTGTGTCTGTGTTTGTGAGTGTGTGTAGCTCTCCCCTGCACAATACTTATCTTATCTTGACATACAGTAGTCTGGACAAAAACGTAATCTGCATGCCTCAAGTGAATCATCGACATCTGGCTGGCCACTAACTATTTAAAATGTAAAACTAACAACAAAGGCAGAAGAAAAGTAGTGTATAATCATAGTGGTTCCTTTGAATATCGATTAAATGTACTCTTTTACTTTCCGACACTGGCTAAAATGGACAAAAAAGAATAGTAAGTATCTGATTGAAAACAGAAATTAAGTATAATAGATCCCTGTATTTTCTTAAGAGCTATTCATTTCGTACCAAAAATAGATCTTTCATTTAACTTATTTAAATAATTAATTGTATCTCTTTGATAAAAAAATAACATGTTAGTTTCTGGTCTTAGCAAAGGTCAAACTAGATATCTGATTTCCTACAGTAATTACTCACATGCTTCAATATATGCAAACTTTAAGCAGGTTCTCAATAAATCCATACTCCTTCACATTTAGGAGCATGATATGTTCTCAAATCAATGGGTCAGTAAATTGGGTCAAAGTGGGGAAAAGAAAAGCTGTTTCATGCTTTGTCTCCTATTGGTTGGCCTTTACACTATGGATTGGACCTTTAAATGTCCTGCATCTCGTTTTGTTGCTCTATTATTGAAGACAATATGTATAGATTAGCTGTTAATAAAGGTTAAGTGGTCTTCCCTGGCTCGTTTCAACAGCACATTTTACAAGGAGATGCGCAAGTGTTTGTACATAGAAAAACAAACATGAGCAAATAAACAAACGTGCATTGTATGGAGCGACTGAAGAGCGTACGGGCGGACACACAGAAGCAGTTCTCTTCTCTGACCCTGTGAGCTTGTCGGCTGTGTGATGTGAATGTGTTATGACACTCTCTGCAGGCATGCAAAATTAAACAGGGGCTCCCACAGGAGGAGCCATTCATACTTAAGCTGTGATTTTCCCTGCTTCATATACGCCCCAACATGGGGACTGCTGTTTAACACACTTCTCCACACAGTTTTGCAAAAGCACACTCAATGTTGCACCGTTGAAAATGTAGAGTTTGCATTATGTATCCTTGCTTTTTCCATACCGAGCGGCATGTCTCGGCAGCATGCATGAAAGCGTGTTTCCGTACAACGCCACAGACACACTTTCCGTTTTAGACTTTTTTAGATCTCTTTGTTTCGCTATGTGTATTCTCTGAGGATACATCCTTCACCTTTTGTCCAATCTTCAGCAATTTATCTGTTTGTTTTTTGCGGTACATGCTATTGTTGGACACAGCCGTATATGCATGAATGCACACATACGTACACATTCATACACAGATACATATATATATACACACAAATAAATACGGTAAGTGGAGCAATCAGAGCTAATCATGTCAGAGAGCAGGGTCTCCAGGCTTTTTTTTCTGTTCTCTATAAATAAGGAATATTTAAGAATTTAAAGTAATTCCTCCATATGATAACATCGTAATTATCTGTGCAAATGGTAATTATGATGTATCAGTGAGTGCCATTTGCATCCATCCTCTGATCCCTCTCTTGACCCTTCCATTTCTGCACCACAACCTTGTCATGATCGGGAAAGATCAAAAAATACAGCTGAAATATTTCTGTTTTTTAAATTAACTCACATTCAAACTTTGAAATCTGACAAGACTTTTTTTTGGTTTGGTTGAATCAAGAATCCCATTAATATTGAGAAATTCTCTTTAATGATTGTGTTCAAACCAATCGCATTGATTTCAAAAACTTTTGCAGTAGAAGGCAAGCAAAGACGCCTTCATGATGAAGTTTCTTTCCCCCCAGAACCAGTCGGGATTTCTATTTAGCTAAGATAAATGTGATGAGACATGGTGAGGAGAGGTTTCTCTCTGGGTGTAAAAGAAACTGAAAGACCACGGATATCCTAAAGTAGGCATTTGATTGGCTGTGAGAGATTGGTGTATGCTGTGGTTCAAAGAGCTTCAAAAGCTATACCAAAACAACCCTTTGAATCTTTTTTTCAGATGCCTGGGACCACTGATTAATCTCTGCATATTTGAAGCAAGTGGTGCGTAGTGTTAATTGCAAACAAGGACAAACAAGTGATAAACAATGTTAAATAATTATTTAAACTGTATCTGAAGATCATTTTAGGAGACAGTTTCAACTCTTTGTCTCTAGTTCTCTTCTCTTGATAATAATCATTTATGACACTGTGAAGCACTTAGTGTTTTCCCTTTCACCTGCTGTCGGTAAATGCATGCTGTGCTCTTTTGTCCTTAACAATTCAATGCTCAGATCCTCAAGGTGTCTCATTTTCATGGAGAGATGTCTCCTACCTCATGCATAGGGAATGGTTCATAATGTTTAGTGTCTAAATAATGGAAAACCCGATGGGGGACACACACAGGAAAATGTGTGTGTTTGTCTGTGTGCACACTTGTTTGTTTTTTCTTTCAGCTGGTGTGTGTGTGTGTGTGTGTGTGTGTGTGTGCGTGTGTGAGTGTGTGTGTGTGTGTGTGTGTGTGTGTGTGTGTGTGTGAGTGTGTGTGGGGAGAAAGAGAGAATGAATCAGATGCAGAGAAAAGGAGCGAGTACAAGTGAGAAAATGCTTTTTTTCATGTGTAAAATATTCCTGCTGCACCCACATGGGAGTCATTGGCAGGATGAACTTTTTCTCACCTGCGCTTGTTACACTCCTCTTGAATGCAAGCAAGCCTAAAGCAACATCCTGACCCACTTCAAGTAGAAGAAAGCCGGTCCACCTGCAGTTAAAGCATCAACATGTCAAACAGGATGTGCACAGTCAAGGTTCAGTGAATACTCCAAAGGGGTCAAAGTGAGGAATGACAAGATGAAATAATTGAAAGGCTATGAAAAGAGATTGTGAGCAACGGTAGAATGAGAAAGTGGTTGTTAAGTGAGTGAACAAAGTTATTTTATAAGAATTTATTGTCAAGTGTTCGGTTGTACTAGCGAGCTGGCTCATGGTATCATCAATTTCAAGGTAGGAGATTTTTACATTTTTCAGTTTCTTTTTATTATCTGGAAACATTTTACATATTTTCTGTGATTGAGTCAATGAGAAGTGTAAAAGAAAATATGTATTTCTCTCAGCTGCAGCTGCAAAAACTGTTTCATGATATTTTAACTATTTTTCCGGCATTTCCGAAAAATTTAAAAATGTATTTGCAAGATAAGATTTAAAGGGATTTGTTTTGCTCCATGTCTCACAGATGTTCAGTTCACCTGAACAGAGATACAATAGGACAGTTGATACAGTATAAGCACAAGGATTGCGGTATTAAGCCAAAACCTGTTTTGAAAAAAAGTCCCCTTCTTCTTTTAAAAAAAAGGCAAAAGATCAATCATTAGAATGAAAATACTATTCTGAACCCTTGTTGATGACTTGAACATATTAAAAACAACATATTATGTTCATTCTCAGGCTCATGTTTCTATTTAATGTCTCTACTGTGACATGTCTCCATGCTTTAATGTTCAAAAAGCTTTCTTTTTCTCATATGAAACCAGAGCCCAGTCTGCTCTGATTGGTTAGCTGGCTGGCTCTGTTGTGATTGGTCAACTGCTTAGAGAACTCCCGCCCCGACGTAGAATATGTTTGAGCGCTAGCCAATAAAAGCACTATGTAACATAGTGATGTCATTATGTTCCGGAAGTAAATAAAGGAGTCAAATGGAGGCGTTTCAGGCAGGGGGGGGGGAGAGAATTTCCCTCTGGAGTATTAAGTATTTAAAATCCTACATACAACTTATCTTAGTTCTCCAGAGAACAACTCCAGGAGCAAGTCCCTTTGCAATTTCATAACTCAAGTCATTTAATCTTCATGTACAAACACATGAACTTACATACTGCAGCCTCACAGATCTTTTGAAGACGCAAACTCAAAGACTTTTCCCAGGAGGGAGAATCACTCACTCAGCAGGTCATATTTGTACTTCATTTTGTTAGTGATACAGGGAAAACAATAGTTATCTATAATGCCAAAATAATACACTGAGAGAAATCTCTACAGGCCCCCTTTAAACATGTGGAGCTTCAGAGTGAAATTGCTGTGGTGGAAACTAACATTTACTAAAGTACTGTCAACACTAACTGGTTCGCCTTGGAGAGATACTGTACCGTAGGTATTATCACACAAAGTGTTTTGTCAGAAACAGAGGGTGTTCCCGACTTGGTTAGCTGGCCTCAGTGTGACAGAGGTTTATGAGAGTCCCTCTCTGCGGTGGGTTGTGGTTTGTTAGCAGCTGCAGCAGGTGGTCCGCTCTGTGTCTCAACAGATCACAGGTGCTGGAACTTTGCTCTGCTCTCATTATCAACCCAAATTCAATGATGTAATAAGAGGCCTCAGCTCCTATGAAGTTGAATGGAATTGATCTTGATAAGGAGCAGAGACCCGTGAAATGTGCAGGGTCTGTGACCCACAGACCAAATAATAAGAAATATTGAGAAGATAGATGAGGCTGCCACGATGAGTAGAGGCCTGCTGTGTGTGTAGGATTTTGTGTATGTGTAAAAATTGCTCTTAAGTCCATGCCTTACTATCATATGTATTATTAAAAATGCACTTAAGGGTAATACTTGCATATGTAATACCTGCAGTGTGTGACACTGTTTAACAGAGCAGGATTTAGTAAACAGACAAGGTACACCCATAGGGATTGATGTCATTCAGCCGAACACACACACACACACACACACACACACACACACACACACACACACACTTACACACACATGCATACTCAAACACATTCCTCTGTGTGTGCTCCTCTGTTAACTGAGTCTCTCAGGCCAGCCAACGCTGCACACTTGTCCAAAGCACTGTACTTTCATGTCAATTTGCCATCTCACAAGGGGCGTGCACCCCGCCATTCCCAATCTATCCTCTATCCTCAGCCCTGGATGAGAAGTTTGTGAGGCAAAAACTTCTGCATACAGACAACACTGCTGTTATCTAAATTTCATGACTCATGCTTTTAAAACGAAATCCTCAACACTTTACTTATTCCATCATCTATCTAGCAGTTATCAATTAATTAAATGAGCAACATCTGGCGTTCAATTTGTACATTAGGCATCCCATATGAATGAGCTGTCGTGAGGGATGGCTCGTGCAAAACAACACCTTTAGTGTGAGTGTGCTGCAGCTTCTATGGACTGCAAACTGTAACCTAAATTATAGAGCTGAGCCCTTCAACATGCCAACAGTCAAGAAGAGGGTGATACAAAAATAACCTTTTTTATTACACGGCTTACTCACTTCTGATGGGCCAATTTGAACTTTCAAGAGAATGTTAATTTTGACTATCAGGCAGCTGCTAAGGAGCAAAGGAGGATCAAGGTACAGTCGTATCATTTATCAGAAAGAAGTCCGGTCAATTTAACATCAGCGGTGGACAACAAACATTCGTTTTCATCTATCAAAAAACATAATGGAATAATTTTTGAATATTCCTTTTTTTTATTTGTGGTGAGTATGAAACTTTGGAGTGGTGATCGCTCAGCTTTCCCCAGTAAATAAATGAAAGACAGCGCAAGAAAAAGGAAAGAGGTTAAAAGACAAAGAGATGAACGTCAGAAAAATCAACAGAAGAAGACAGACAGGAAGTAAACACTAACAGGAACACAGTATGAGCTCTGGAAGTGTTTAATGGAAAATAAACTGTGAACAGACTTGGACAGTTACAGAAAAACTCGATCAGTGCTGCCGTAATTTTAAGTTAGGTTGCTGTCGCCGCAGCTTCAGCCGTTGGTAAGCAGAATAATTAACTATTTTTTATTGGCGGAAGCAGTATGATCATTTTCAAATCAAGAAAATCCATTAAAATTAATATTATGAGTCAAGTCGTTGGGTTATTTTGTATGTAGCCATGTAATAAGTGGGATAATGTGCTTCACATCGGGATCCTGATCAACTCGCTGCACATTATCTCCTACTTGATGATGGAATTAAAGGGGATAGTGGGTCATCGATTAATTGTGTTGTTTTGGAAGAGGCATCTCCCGATTCCTGTAAGTACAATCAAATAAGGACTCTGGAGACATTGATCAACCACCCAGAGTGTACTTAAGAGTTGTCTTATTAAGCCTGTGGTTTTCTTTTAACATACTGTATTGTGTTAGTATTCTTCAACAAAGGAGCACATCATCATAAGTCAAGCAGAAACTGCATTGATGGTGCTTGCTCTGTGGGTTTTTTGGGGGGGGGGTTGTGTATATGCCCATACGAGTGTGTGCTTGTGTATTTGTGTGGCAACAACTGGGAGTTAATAACCACTGAAGGAAGCTGTCATTTGTTCAGATTTTATTTGAATTGTCTATGTTCCCTTGGCAACTGGTGGAGGGGATTAGTCAGTACTCTATGTCTGGTCTTAGAGGTCAAGCATAGCTCTCCGTCATTCTTTATTCTGTATTACACACACACACACACACACACACACACACACACACACACACACACACACACACACACACACACACACACACACACACACACACACGCACACACACACACACACACACACACACACACACACACACACACACACACACACACACACATATTTCTACACTCGCAGACATAAAGTATTTTTTATGTCAATTGCCCCTCTGCTCTTGGTTGAAAATGCAAAGCAGCGGGAGATTAAAAGCCACAGTCCTGCCTGTCGGTCTCAGACTGCTTTCGCCACAGTTTGAAAACACATTTTGTGCAGTCGCTCTGAAGTCAATAAGGTTGCTGGGGAGATAAGGCAATAGGCAGACATAGGAAGTCAAGTTTTAAAGAGAATGAGGCAGAGAACAGCAGACTAAGATAGAAAAAGTGAAAGTGGAGAGGTTACTGCGCAACAACTTCAACAAACTGGAACCCACTTCATGATCTCTTTAATATCTCTGTCCATCTATCTCCAACTCCATTTCTCTTCCCTGAGGGACTGTAAAAGCTACATTGGCCTGTTCCAATGTTGAAGGAAAAGGGACTTGTTTATAATACACATGCTTTTATAGTTCTGTTATTAGTATGAAATGTAGACCCACTGTGCTTAAACAAATACGGATCAGGTTAACAATTGAGTTGGTTGGATGTGCGGCCAATCTTCACAAAAGTTGTAGCTAGACATTTTATTAAAGAGGACTTGTTCTGTTCAATATCAGGTTAATATTTGTATTGTGTGTCTCTACTGTGACATGTTTCCATGCTTTATTGTTCAAAAAGCTCTTTATTGTTCTCATACTGCCTGTGCTGCTGCACCTCTTTTCACCCTCTGTCTGAAACCAGAGCCCAGTCTGCTCTGATTGGTTAGCTGGCCGGCTCTGTTGTGATTGGTCAACTGCTTAGAAATGTCCTGCCCCTTAGGCCATCAATTATAACGTGTTGGAGCGCTAGCCAATGGATGCGCGAGTGTCACAAAGTGATGTCACTATGTTCTGGGAATAAACAAAGGTGTCCAATTGAGGCGGTTCAGGCATGACGTTTAGGATTTAAGCCTTTGCAGTTCATTTACATGCTCAAAAACCTATATAACACACTACAGTAAAGGGAAAAATCAAAATAGCATAATAGGGCCTCTTTAATGCATACGGGCGACTCAATATTTCCTGAAGCATATTCAAGAATGCATCAATTTGAATGTTTTCATCAATAACCAGAGTTAGATCAAATAAACTCTACATGATTCTGAGCCCTTAGGACCTCTTGAGCATATTTCTGTATTTTTTTTACACGATACTGCTTCTGTGCTTCTACACATCATCTCATAATCCAGACTCTGCATATGAAATGATTCCTCATCGCCCCTTTCCTTTTCCCACTGCAAGAATCTTACATTAATCATTGGGACGTGTCCGATGAAGGCATGGTGTGGATGAACAACCTTCTTACTGTACTTACATCCATAGGTCATTGAAAATGTGCGATTAATAAATGATTAACTGATACATATCTTGATGGGGTTATTTTCAGTTCAATGCCGTGGACACACTTCAGCTGCTCCAACATGCTCTAAGCTACAAGTTGCTCAATGATTTAATTTCTTTCTACAGTATTTTCAAAATATTTCGTTCTGCAGTTCAATCAATTTGTGCGGGCAGGGATCGTGCATAAAACAACAACCAACAAAAGTGTTCAATACTTTGGCTCTACTTGCCTATGTTTTAAGAAACCCAACAGAAAGGTTCAAGTAGAGAAGCAGACACCTAAAAACTGCAGTTACATATTTGCCTTATCTTTTTTGTTCTAGTTCTCTTAACAATATTATTTTCACCATTAGGGTGCAGACACGCTACTTAGTTAAGGTTAAGCCGGGACGATCATGGTCGGGTTTACACTTTTCAATTAAACACTTTCAGAACTGGAAGAAAAGTCAGAACTGCGAGAAAACAAACACCAAGTGATTATTTTTCTGTATTCTTCAAGAAAAATGTACACAACGGTATATTTCTTCCACTGCTGCACTTGTGAAATGTCATGTGAATTGTGGTTGACTTCAATTTTGCATATTTAGACACTTTTTAGATATGCATCTTTCACTGTCAATATGTATATTTTTACTGTTTTCTTTATTTTCTTCTATTTATATGTTTTGTTTGTTTATGTTTATCTTTTCAATTTTATTCCACTTTTAATTCATGTGCAATGCCTTATTTACGTACTGCTTTGACAACAAATAATCCCAAATTTGGATAATTAAAGTAAAAAAAAAAAACACACACAAATGACAGAGTACATTTAAGCCCGTTATAGTGAAGTACATTCATATGAGAAGGTGATATTTATGAATAAAACCAACCTTCCCTTGTCACACTTTTATTGCAGTTTGATACTGGATCAACATTAAATGGCAGTTAAATGGCTAATCTGTCTGCACCGTGGCAACAATAAACTCCATGGCTTGTTAACTATGTGGGTGGTTTGGTGAAAAATGCCCTCACATTTCTCCCAAGTAAGTGACAGATTCAATTGTCCATCTGAAACACCATGTCAGAGTAAGGTGTCCATTAATAAACCAGAAGCAGACAAATCACCGCCCACTCCGATGGAGCCGTCCCACTATAGGCAGGACACTGATCACTATCACCATGCTCACACTGCGGGACTACACCCACTCCATCAGGGAGCCCATTCCTCACTTTGACCTACATAACGTCAAGCAGTCTCCAACTATAACCTGAGCCATGGAGATGAAGGATGCTCAAGGTCTTCCATAGCTGCTACGAAAGCAAAGGCAAGGACAAACATACAGTCATGAACTGAGGATGATGTCATAGGTGGATCAAATGTTATTTAGCAGTTTTTATACACAAAATGTAACGCAAAGTTCTTCACAAACCAAAAATCAAAACATCAAGTGCTTGAGAACACCAATAATAGTATTTTAAAATCTATCAAAAATGATCCAGTTTGAATGTGACGCCCACACAATTACATTAAATAAACAACTGCAGTATGTTACAAAGAGCCATATGTGCAATATGGATACATATCCACTCTGACCATTTAAGTTTCAGATACACAAACCCCACACTGTTTGATTCACACTACACGTGCCTCTAAAGATCATTCTCAGCTTCTTTCAAACCTTCGTAGTGTCAGTAAATAATGTGTTTCTTTAATACAACAACAAACGTATCTGTAATGAGACAAAATATAGATATCCATATATCTATAGAGTATCTAAAGAATACCCAGTATACAATATACAGAATAAGTTACCATACTCTATAATAGACCTTCTACTACCTACTTTTCAAATTAAACTTGTAATGTATTGAGTTAGTGTGAGTACGATATATGCACATTTATATTCATGCAAATATAATATGCGCTATACAGTCCTCACAGGCTATTATTCAAATCAAACCCGTTTCCTTCAGTTTTTGACTTAGTAAGGGGATTTATGTTCACTGCAGTAACAAAATGCCAGAAAATTGGAACGCTCCTTCCTTTGTCTTTAGCTCATCCAGAACTCATGGTGATAAAAGCCCCACGCTCTACCAAGACAGCCTGTCGTTTTTTACGATGAAACCAGATGAGATTTAGGGAGGAATCTGAGGAGAGGCGTGTGAAAGGATGGATTTCTTCCCTCCTCTGACATCCCAGCGGAGGAACTACAGCGTCCGATTTTCATTTCAGAGTAAAAACTCGGGGGAATCTGAGTTATGGACATGACAACAGACGCTGTTTTACTGCCCATGATGCACTCTGCTTGTCCGGCTCGCTCCGTCTCTATGATGGTTCTCTCCCTGCCGTTCTGCCTGGTTTGTTGTCTGCTTTCAGATCGTTGCATCTGTCTGAGAATATATCTGTCTTGTTGCATGTCAGTTTGTCTTTCCACTTGAACCATGTAATTTTGTATACCCAGGCTTGGGGAGTAACGTATCACATTTAAACATATTCAAAGTAAAAAAAAAAGACACAATCAGATTACTGTCACTTCAAAAAATGGGGCATCACTAGCAGGATTACAATGTCAACAACTAAAAAGAGCATATAGTGTTTGTTGTAAAAGGATCATATGTTATCTCTTCTCTGTAAGCTGTACTGTTCTGTAGGATAATACTTTAAGTGTGTATCTAAACACCTACTGCCTGAATCTGCCTTATGGTTTTCACTTTCTTTCATTTATGTGTTCTTCTTTTAATTCAGTGAACCTATATGTTCATAAAATAGTGTGTGTGAGCTTAACTGTGTGTATTAAAATAAAACGGAGCATTTTATGTCAGCTCAGATTTTACTTCTGCTTGTTTACACTGTAGTGTGTGCTCATGTGTTTCATTGTTGGTGTATAGGCTTCTGCTTGAATATGCTTTATGAAAGGGAGCAGAGGACACATTTTTTGATCGTAAATATCTTGGTCTGCTCTTTTTAGGTCACATTGTTCTGTTGTCTGTTCTTTTGACATCTTATTGATATTTTACATTCTCTTTGTATTTCTTTGCATTGCATTTGATACTGAGGTAATCAAAAAGTAAAGGAAAGTAATCAGGATACCTTACTTTGACATGTTGATACTCAGATTATGGTAAAAAAATTTAACAAGTTTCTAGTAATTGAACCAGATTACATTTTTAAAGGGGACCTATCATGCTATATTTAAATAATATATAAGGTATATATATATATATATATAACTTATATATATATATATATACCTTATATATTAATATACCTTATATAATATAAGGTATATTAATACGTTTTAATTTTAAAATACGAAACAGATCATGCATTTTAGCCATGCCTCATTTTGCCTCACTCCAGCTCTGTCTTTGCAAGGTCTGATTCAGCTGACCACGCCCCAATGCGGAAGAGGGGGGCGTGACACGGCCCGGGACAAGCGTCATGTTATCATGCTTGCTGTGATTACGAGTGGAGAGTCAACATGGCCCAACCTCTCATTCCCCTGATTGGTGGAGAGTTGACCAATCAGGCGGAGTGCACCTACATTACGTCAAAAAGGTGCAAATAAAAAAGTCCACCCGTATCAAATCCGTTGCAGCCCCGTTTTTAGAGATTTGGGTATGGAGGAAAAGAGAGAGGGTTGTGTTTTCTGACACTTTGTGAGTTCCCTGGAACACCGGGGACACATATGTATGTATAAAAGACATCACAAAGTGCATTTTGCATGATAGGTCCCCTTTAAAGTAACACTCTAAACCTGTTATGCCTGCAGCTGAAGAAGTGATTTTGTTGCCTTCATTGACTTCCCACCCTCATAATGGATGCTCGGTTCAGTTCCCTATCCAATGTGGCTCATTCACATGATCTATCCATCTGCACCACCCTCCCTTGTTTGCCTCCTATGGTGATAGTATTGAATATTCCCCTTAGTGCTTTAGAATTGGCTTTACATTTGTGTCATTAACTGCCTTTGCTGGCGGATCATTTGGTTCTTCATTATGGGAGATAGTTTTATGAGCTGTCCCCTGACTTGTGCCATAGTCATGTCGATGATACATGCAGATAATTATCCAGCAGCAATCATCTCTCAAATGATCAATACCAATATGACATTAAGCTGATGGAGTGCATGTGTATACTGTGTTATTGCAACCCTATAGGGATGAACATGATATCATGATACTATTTACTGAACCTCTGTAGTGCTTCATGAGGTGGAGGAGAAGATAAAAGGGGATTGTGAGATATAATTTCTGTGGTTTCAGGAGGAAAGAAAGGTCTATCTTGGGGCCATGGGGACGGACATAAAACCACATACCCATGTTATTCATGAATGAGGAAAACAAGGAGATGTGGAGAGTACCATGGTGATTATGGGAAATGGAAATGCAATGTGTTTCTAGAGCCCTTGAGACATAATATGTAGTTTGTTTTGGTTCTCATGTATAAAGAGTAGAGGAAATGCTTGCACAAGGGACTGTACAGTATATATGTGACATCTGACATTTCCGTACTATGGTTTGGTTTTGTATGTTTTTTAAGACGCCAATATATAATTATCATGAGCTGTATGGAGTCATGTCGTTCTAAAGAACATTGTTAATTTATTTAAAGGATTATATGCAGATTCAGTAGTAACTGTACAGTATAAACAGTAGATACAAACAATTGTGATTTACATATAATGTCATTTTTTGAATTTATTTTTATTTCGTTGCTCTACTGTGACATTCTTTAATGTTCAAAAAGGTCTTTATTTTTCTCATAGTCTTTTCACCCTCTGTCTGAAACCAGAACCCAGTCCGCTGTGATTAGTTTGCTGGCCGGCTCTGTTGTGATTGGTCAACAGCTTAGAGACCTATCACGTACAATGGGTAGGAGCGATAGCCAATAGAAGTGCGAGTGTTACAGTGACAGCGGCCCATTAGCATCCTTTTTGTAAGACGCCACTGCATGAAAGAAACTTTTTAGTCTGTTCTGTGATTGGAAATTGAATGAGAATGAGGGGAAAAAAACACTGAAGATATTTCCAGCATCACAACAGCCTTAGGCACAATCACTTCCATGATTGTGTTTCAGAGAGAAGTAAAGGAAGATGTGGGGTGGGAAGACACCGGACAAAGAATAGTGACAAGAGAGAAAAGGAAGAAGGTGGTGGAAGGTTCAACGAGGGAGGAGATGGGGTCAAAGAGGGAGTTAATAACAAATTGAAAGAGGTAGTGATAATAATAACACGGTCACCAAAGGGCAAATATGTGACAATCCATTTTTGTAGTGTTTTTTCATTGCAGTCACAGAACAAAACAGACTTGCACATATTGCACACATGGCTCTTCTAACATACTACAGATTTTCCAAGGCCATGTACTGGTTTAGGGGGATGATATTCTAGGACATAGTAGGTTAAAAAAGGTATGAAATAAGCTGTAAAAGATCCTCGATAGATCTTTAGAATCCAATGGTGTGATGTCTGAAACAATAAGTAGTAATGTTCAGTGTGGTCAATATCGTCCATATATGCAATAAGGATATGGATACATATATTGTATTTATGGCTCTTGCTTATATACTGCAAATCTTCCAAGGGCCATGTATGGGCTTAGGGAGATGATGGGATGGTTGGTTGGTTTGTGAAGATAAAGAACTCGTACTGTGTTATCCAACAGCGGGGGTTTTTTCGGTGTCTAAAACAAAAAGTAGTAATGGTTTTTATGGTGTACAGTTTTACATATGCTGAAATGTTAACACTAATCTTCATATTTGTTAGACTGCTGCCTATGTCTCCTTTTATTCCTTCCTTTTCTTAGTTTTCCTTTATGTTGTCAGTAAGGTTAAAGATACCCTCTATGCTGATTTTCAGGTTCATTATGTGTATTTAGTGCCTCTACTGACATGTCTCCATGCTTTATTGCACAAAAAGCTATTTTTTGGTTAGCTGGCCAGGTCTGTTGTGATTGGTCAACCGCTTAGAGATGTCCCGCCCCTTAGCCTATGACGTACAATATGTTTGAACGGTAGCCAGTAGAAGAGCAAGTTTTCCATAGTGATGTCACTATCTTCCAGAAGTAAACAAAGGAGTCCAATGGTAATGCTGCGTTCACACCGGACGCGATGCAAATATTTGCATCGCTCCAATCGCTCAAGTTTCACCGCGGCTTGCAGTTTGTTTTATCGTGTCATTCAAAACAGACATACCGTTGACGCGCCGCGCCGTTGACGGACAGTTGAGGTTGTTCACACTTCCATGCAAGATCGTTTTGGTTATTTCTGTCCTTGACTGTGGACAATATAACAACTATTGCTGCTTTGTACCTTCTGTGGAAGTCCTACAAATGTAGCAACAAACGGCCGTCGTGTCTGGGTTCTTATTCTCCTCCAAGCCAGCTCCTTTTTGTTGCGGTCCCGGTACGACATTGTATCGTAAATCTCCGGGAACCCACTCACAGCCACAACGATCATCTCTTCCATCTTTACAACTGATCAACAGCAGGAGGACGTCAGAGGGAATCCCAACGCTGATTGGCTTTCGCGAGAACGCGTCACGTGAATTTGACGCTCGAGTTGAAAAAATTGAACTCTCACATTTGACGCGGCCCCCTCCAATCGCCTCAATCACGTGATTCGCGCCGCGTCCACCGCTTCATGCGCGCCGTCGGAGCAAATTCGCGTCTGTCCGCGTCTCTGCATTGACTTTACATGTAATCGCGCCGCCCCCAAAAATCGCATCGCGTCCGGTTTGAACGCAGCATAAGGCTTGGAAGAGAGAATATTGTCAATTGTTTGTGTAACATTTGTTTATTTGTTTGTCTAGTGCTATATAATCACAACACAGTACTGTAATACTATATTCTGGTAGAGTGCTTGCACCTCTTCTTACTGTATATTTTTGTTTTTGGAATCATTGTGAAGCAAAAATACAATCAATAAATCATCAGTTCAGGTCTTTGGAGAAAAAATAAAACCTTGAAGAAGTTATTAAAGTAGTGCTTGTCTTGTTAAAAAAAATAGAAAACATTTCACTGACCTTAGTCAGCCTAATACTTGCATGTATTTATTTTGACAGCTTATTTCTCATTATTCCTAATTATTTTCTAGGTCATGTGGAAAAAAGGTGTTTTTTTATGTTAAAATAATTAATTGCATGCAGGTAGCAAAAACATATTAGATTCCTCTTTTCATTCACAAAGTGGCAATATTTTACCTTTTAATTAACGTCTAAGTTAAGGGATTTACTAAGCGATTGGATTAAAAAATGTGGTATATTTTGTGTATGAAATACCTGAGCAGTCATTCTGAGTGTCACTAAACTGTGTTACATGATTACAACAGGTCTGAACCCTCATAACTCACCTCAATAATAGAAAGATGAGATGTGACACCATGACTCATGCCAGCTTTAGTATATCATCCTAACACTGAGCAATTCACACAGACACACACACACACTCATCACAGCTGCCAGTTCACTGTTTTACCATTACATTTACAGTGTTTGTCCATCTTATTTTCCAAAGAGAACTACATGCCGTGTCTGTAATCATTTGTGACACAATAGCGTCGCAGGGTAAACGCAAACATAAATCCTCCAACACATACATATATTGTTTTCTTTCTTTTCAATCTCATTCCCTGTCCTCCTCAATTGTTAGTGTCATTGTTGAAATAATGGACACAATTTTATTTAACCATAGCTTGAGAAAGCCAGCGCTATTGTATAGAAAACAAAACATGCACAATCATATAATTTGAGTCACCCATTCTCTATGTGATGATGGCTTAATAAAGACCCCCGACATACACACACCCACATGCATTCAAATGTACTGTATAGATGCATCGAGCTGCTGCACATCTATCTCAGTGAGTCTTCATTATGGGTGCGTCTACCATGCACTGCATTACATTCAATGGTGATACATATAGTACAGTCGTCATTGCTGTTTCAGGACAAATTGGCATATATTAAAAGGGAAAATGATGTGTTATACTGCATATAGAGAGTTTATAGGACTTTATTCTGTCATTTGTTTTTCAGTTGTGGGATTAATGTCCATATTTAGAGGCTGATTTCTGACCTTAAAAGATGAAAAGTGTTCTAGCTATTATTGTGCTTTTGGTGGTGTTCCCTTTCCTGTATTGTGTTATATAGGTTTTTGTGCATGTAAATGGTCTGCAGAGGCTAAAATTCCAAAGTTCCCTCCAGAGGGAGTTTCTCTTCCACACACTCCCCCCCCCCTCCTTTATATTTGTCAGGTAAGTTTTGTTTTCCACAGAGTAAAAGTTGGAGTGTAAATTAACCAACATAATTAGTGAAACTGTAAAGAAGGACAGAGTGGATAAACATGTATTCAAACCTTTAAACTTTATGGTTTCATTCTACTTTCCACAACATATTATTATATTTTTCTTCTCAGTGGGTGACTTCCTTGCACTCCGATCAGGGCTCAGTGGCAAAGTTTGCGGAGAAAAAGAAACACTGGAAAGGCTCTGGCTTCATGTTGCTCATAGATCCGAACAAACCACGGGAGACCATTCTCTGCCATGGTTTAATGCACCCACTCAACCAAAGTAACTGAAAGGTTAAAATATGAGGCACATACAGGATGCAAGTGCACACACCAATGCACAGAAACAGCCATTTCAACCAAGAGTTATAACGATAGAATATCTCTGTTCAACCACTTGGACAGCAGTATCTCATCACACACGAAGGCCCAATTCCAAACCGCCCCCTACACCCTACCCCTACACACTACCCCTCCGTTTGCGCGTCCGCACGACGGGTCCGCCACATTAAGTGCTGTTCCAAACCAACGAGTGTGGAGGGGGAGTGGGTTATGAAGCCCTCAAACAGCGAGTCTGCATCGGTCCTGACTTCACCTGCTGCATACCTGACCGGACTCAATGCTGTGTGTGTCTGTCATGAAACAAGCTGTTTACTAATTGTCCGGTGGAAACATTTACTGATAAACTGCGCCAAGCAAGACAGACATTTAATATCGTCATACAGATGTTAACAACTTCATGGTAACCTCATATTTCTTTTACTTAGGATCATACCTCTGCTTAGTCTAGAAAACGGAAAATGTTTGCATTTTATTATAAAGTTGTGTGTATTTACAGAGACTGTTGCAAAAACTAAGAAGCTTATAAACATCAGGTTTTAAAACTAAAAGAGGTTTTCAAAAAAGAAACACAATTAAATAATTTTTGGAGTTTCTTTTTAGTTATTCTTTTTTATTTTTTGTCTAAGAGATGCTGATTTGAAACCGGTGTTACCTAAAGTTACGGCATTTCCTGTTTCTGCCAGAGAGAGGGGAGTTCGTCCCAAAGCTGGCCGCTGTTTTTACACCCTCCATCTGAAAGAAGGGAGCCTCGTTGAGCTGCGAGTGTGACTACAGACGGAGTTCACTCCATCACAGAGCGGGAGTGGGTAGGGTGTGGTTTGGAATTGGGCCTTAAACTCTGCACAGTAGCTAGTTGTGCTTTGGGTCCAACTGTTTAAGTGTCTATTTTTCTGGAATGTCTTTTGATCTATGTTTGAATGCTTTAATCCCCAACATGAATTTAACTCAAGGTTTCATACTATAAAATGTTTTGGTCTTAGTAACTGTCTCTTACAAAAAGTATGAACTAAGATAGACCGGTATATCAAAAGCTTTGCCTTCTTTGCCTCTTTTCGTCACAATGGTGCGGTAAAGCAACCTCTCCTCCTTTTCTCCGGACCTTCTCACGATTTATTGTCCATTCACTCGAGAACAAGACCCTTGAACTCCTTCACTTGTAGTAAGAACTATTACCCTACTCCGAATAGACAGTCCATCAGATTCCTGCTGAGACCAAGAGGAACAAAGTTAAGCTACAGAGAATTTGCATAATTGGATGCCAGTTTGATGCCAGTTGTGCGATATAGACAGTAAAAGTAGCCAACTGTCCCACACTTAAAGGTAAATGTGATAATGGTAATGCATTTGAGAAGTATGGGGGCATTGTCACACCACCGTAATTTTGTTTAATCTATTTATCCCTTAAATGGTTTCTATATGCACAAGGATTAAGTCATTTGACAGGTTGTATCCATGTAATGGATGTAATATTGGTCGATCAAGGGCTAAGAAGGGTATACCTGCAGCTGTACATGTTTTAAGCTGTCAGTAGTTTTCTCCTGGTGATACTTAATGTGGCAGAGATGTTACATAGCCTCCATTCAAATGTTTTAAAATTCCCCCTACAAATGAATTCCTTGTTGCTGACAAGCTTTCCACTTTTATTTTGTTGTTCATCCGCAGCCACTGCATCTAAATGAAAGCATTTGAGCATCAAGGCAAAATGGGAATTTAACCACATTGATTAGTAAAGCTCTCATTTTATGGCAGAGGTTTAAATCAGCACAAATCTCTCTCAAAAGAATAAAAGCCATGAGCGCAATTTATTGCAAACAGGATTTAATCTCCTCATGCATTAAATTGACTTCTGATCCTGGGACACAAGGCTTTCTCAATAAAGCAGTCTGCTCTTAATCAAGCCAAAATGAGGCAAATAAAACAAATCTGTAAAAATATATATTCAGATTGTCTAAGGCAATCCGTACCCATACAGAATAATTAAAAACACTTCAATTTGACAATTCTCTGGTGCTTTTTAGACTACTCCTGATCCACTGCATTGTCCCTATGTTCTTCAGCATGCAGACTTGTACAATTAGCACCAATGCAGAGAAGGTAGTGCGCTAAGCAGCTGGAAAGATGGAGTCATCTGTATGTGATAAAGATTGATGACATTATACTTAAAGGTCTATTATGCTATTTTTAGGCATATATTATGGGTCTCAGATGTATAAAAATATATAAAAAACATGTCTATGATGTGTTTTGCTCAAAATACCAAACAGATCATGCATTTTAAACATCCCTCATATCCCTCTATGTCAGCCCTGTTGATTGCTGATCTGGGTCCTTAGCTTGAAAAATTAAAAAGAGAAGGTGGAGCTTGTGCCTGCTCAGAATTCGACGAGATACTCAGCTAAATGCTGCCGTGATTAAATGCCATATCATGTTCCATTTGGGTACGGAGGAAAAGAGAGAGTTTTGTTTTCTTACACTTTGTGAGTTCCCTGACACACCGGGGACACATATTTATGTATAAAAGACATCAAAAAGTGCATTTGGCATGATAGGTCCCCTTTAAAGAAAATAAGCAGGGGTACCGTTGACTGCTGAAGGAATGTACTAATAGCTAAATATCAACTTTAAATTACTTAAATGATTTCCCCCATTCACAACAACTGTTAGGAAAAGGCCATTTTCAATATAGGCTCACACAGATGTACCATGAACTGTGCTTATCCTAATGTGGATTATAACTAGAGCAATACATTCTCATACTGTACATGAAGGATGTCTTCTTTATCATGTGATGGTTGGTAACTGCTGGCTTGACTCATAACTGCCTGAAGAGTTGGGGGCCAAGCATCCAGCCCTGCGCGACTCCGGTGTTAAACACTAGAGTGAGGGAGGTGCGACCCCCCATCCAAATTGCCTGGGGTCTTCTTTAGTAGAGTAAAGTTAAGGGTACTACATATGCCAATCAGTTTCATGGGGACAATTGAATTGAATCCTCCAGTGACTCTATGCAAATTGGCAAAGGTCCAGGCTGTTTAGATGACCAATTTTACAGGCTTCGCAACCCCTCAAATACCCTCAATCCAACAAAACCCCAAAATGAGCAAAACATAACTATACATAACAGTTTTGAAATACATTTTTGACAAAAATTCATGTTTATCTCAGATTGAACTGTTGCAACATCCGGCTGCTTTTCATAAAGCGGGTCAATTTATTATTAGGACATGACAGGTATGTTATCCGGCCCATGAGCTAATCCAACATCTTGATGTCTTGCTGCAGACAGCATTTGCTCAGGTGTTTGGTTCTTGCTGGAGAGTGGGCTGGGACCCAACCTTTTGCTAACGGTACGGTAACAGTTGGATAGGATCCTTGAACCAGCAAACAGATTGTGAACACTGATGAACAGCATGCTCGCCTTGAACCTGCAGAGACTGACGGCGCAAGTTGTGTGTTTTTTTAGCACCGTATATGTGTGTGTGTGTGTGTGTGTGTGTGTGTGAGTGTGTGAGTGTGAGTGTGTGATCGTCAGTTCCTTCTCAAGAAATACCAGATGGTGGTGGCACGGCAGAAGGGAAAGCTGTCATTATTTTAGGATTAGACTTTGTTCCATTATATCTGCTAACCTGTATTTGTCCCTAAGAGAGAGAAAGAAGAAAATTACACATAATGCCCATAAAAAAATAAAATAAACACATGATCCCTGCTTAACAACAATTGACTTGTTCGTGCTTATTTATCTCAGCAGGAACTGATTATGGTAATGATCAACCTTTATTTTGGGCTTTACGTTCAATGCAATGAAACGGTAATAAAAGCCAAATAGAATAATATAAACTGCAAATGAAAACAAATGCAATGCAATTATAATATCAATTATTGAAATGGTTTCGTACGTATAATGAAACACTGTAGCTCACCTTCCCTTAGGGACAATATCATATTATAATCATTAGAGAGGACGGATTGTATACCTTCTTAATAGAAAGACGCCCACATAAGCTTATTTGTGCACACTACTAAATTGTATATGGACATGCATAATAAAGCACATATGCACACAGTTATACACACCTATACTCAATTATTTGAGCACACACACATTGATGACAGGCATGACATTGAGATAAGGGTCTAATGAGTCGAATCAAGAAAATATGTGTATGAGAATCCAGTGTGAATGTTTAATTTCTACAGCTTTATGTGAAACTTCATTAGACTACCGTTAAGGAGACAAGGTGTTCAGATTCATTTCTAGAGAGATAAGAACAATTCCCTTTTTTACATAGATCCAATACGGCATAAACATTAAGAATACATAAGGGTTATGTATATTAATTAGTCCTGCAATTAGGTTACATCTGAGAATAAGAGTGTCCTTAATGTGTCCTATTTGTAATCAGAATCATTTAAAAAGATAATACTGGTGCAGCTGTACCGGAGAAGTGCACTCTGGGTGATACACTGCAAAGAGCATTTGAGTATTACAATAAAATAGAGGCGGAGTGAAGTGGAGTCTGGGAATGGAGAGTGAGATAAAGTGATGTGTGGACAGAGGGAGGGAGGGATGGAAAGCTAAAGGAAGGATTAGCCATGCGGCGAACCGGAGAGGTTGAATAGGTAATGAAGGAGACGGGCCAGTAATGCATGAGAATAGGATAGAGGGGCTTAGAGGGAGTCGTGCAGTGCATTGATTACCTCTATCTGTCATTAGCTATAGTCCCTATACCTAGAGGGTTGAAAGGGGGAGAGGAGTAAGAGAGGGGAG
The DNA here is from genome assembly GCA_031216635.1 of Dissostichus eleginoides. Classification (NCBI taxonomy): domain Eukaryota; kingdom Metazoa; phylum Chordata; class Actinopteri; order Perciformes; family Nototheniidae; genus Dissostichus; species Dissostichus eleginoides. The sequence goes on along the minus strand of CM062268.1, from coordinate 29,460,967 downwards.
CCAGTGGAAGTAGGACTCAGGTTGAGTTAGCAGAGCGAAATACAAAATAAAAATGGATTAATACGAGAGGTTGAAGAAAAAATGAATCAAACTTTTATTATATAGCACTTTCATACACAAAAGGTAACACCCGTTCCCAGGTAAAAAATAACACATTAAAAACACTTAAAACCAACTTAAGCTAATACACACAGGCATTACATAAAACAAAAATAAAATAAGCATATAAATAAATGATACAAATAAAATGAGAATAAATATAAAATAAGAATAAATATAAAATAAGAAAAGTATGAAGTACAAAGTACTCAAATATTTTGGACGGCTAAAAGTATTTAACCACAGTGTAGAAATACATTTTATTTTTCACCTAAGTCCCAGTTCGTATTATGCAGAATAGCCATTTTTGGCATGGTATATTTATTATAGTACAGGATTACAATTATTATTGTGTTCATCATTTTTATTTTGCTGCTGTTAAAGGTGGAGTTAACTTTAATTTGTTTTGTCGGATATCTTAATCCATAATAGTACATCATTATTGATTATTTATATTTACTTTTAATAATATGAACCTGCAAAGTAACCAGTAACTGTCAAATAAATGTACTTAAATGTACAGTACTAGAGTAAATGTACTTTCCAACACTGATTATTTCACAAAAACCCAGCCTATGATGTTGACCCCCTGCTGGTAAAAATGAAAATGCTTTTTGTATTTTTTTAGTATACAAACCCTCTTGTGTTATTCCTTCCTTGTCCATGGATTTTATAAGTTGTTGGACCAATGTAATGCTCATCATTTTAATTTTATTGAGACCATAAAATGTAGTGTCTTATAGGAACACACTGTAGCCGTAAAGAGAGCAGATGTGCTGTCTGCTCTGCCACACCTGCTTTGTGGGCTGGAAAATGAATCGGTGAACTCAGCTGGTTCAAACAAGTGAATCATTCCTGACGAGTCAAAGCCTCAGTCAGACCACATCTGATCATGAATAGACACAAAAAAACACAAGGATAGGTTCTTATGTGTCAATGTTATTTACTCTATTAGGCGCTTTCACACCGCAGTACTTTTCCCACAAAGGTTCATCAGAACTTAGTTCATGAGAACTCTTTAGTTCTCATGAACTAAGTACAGATCGCGTTCACACCGGAATAAGTCCCTGGGTGAGGATTAGCCAAATGAAGCCGCTGACGTCACTTCTTCTTCTTCTGCTTTGGGTTTACTGGCAGGCAGCAAACAACTTCACGGCGTACACTGCCACCCGAAGTCCCGGGCCGGAAGTCCTCGGAGTTGGGGACTGGCTTCAGTAGAAGCTGCTGGGACTCCCAGCAGCTTCTACTGAAGCCTTCCGAGTAAATCGCCAGAACGCCGACACCTCCTCATCTCCACCGCTCCCATGTTTTATTTTGTGTTGCCATAAGTTAGTCTATCTGCTTTTGTGCGCTGGGCTAATGCTAATAATGCTAATGCGAGGATAATAAAATGGCGGCTCCACAAAACTTTTTGGGAGTTTTACGGGGCATGGTTTGCAATCCGCCCAGCCAATCAGAAATAGGAACCTTTTTCTCCCACGAAAGTCCCTGCTCTCTAGCAGGGACGGAAAAGGGGGTAAAAGATTCTCATTAACTAATTTTAGTTCCGGATTTTTTTGGTGTGAACGCAACATTATGGAACTATATCGGAACTAAAGTGGGAAAAGTACTGCGGTGTGAACGCGCCTAATGTCATCATTGTTATCAGCCGTGACAACAAAGCTGGTATAATGTGTCACCTTTAGGTCTGTGTGTTTGATATCATGGCAAAGTAGGCTCCCAGAGACACATACTGTGGGGGAACTACCACATGTGCCATGTCTGTTTGTCTGGCTGTGGACTGTCACCATTGACCCCTTCAAAATGAGTAGCTTGGATCAAAGTAGAGGCAGATTCAAAGAGGTGGAATTGTCTAAGGAAGGTGTCCCAAGGTCCCTGGCCCGATTTGGCGTAAGCTTACTTTAGATGGGTTTAGATTTAATTATGATATAGTTGAGTTAAAATACAAGTGTGGTTCAAGGAATGGCACAATAAGTATACTTTGTGAGGAAGGTATAAATTAAGTTAAGTAACAAACTAAGAGCATTTAAACGTGGAAGTTTGTCAATATTGAGACGGTTAAATTATTTGTATTTGTTTTAATTACTGGGTATATTGCTAGTAAGGTACTCCATTATATCATATTAACATGTTGTGCTAATATTCAAAATTGATTAAATGTACTGAGTATACACACATACTATTGAATTGTGTAAAACACAGTAGGAACAGGCTGCATTACTTATTTATAGTTGTCCCCACAGGAAAGCAGTTTAACTTAACACACACACACACACACACACACACACACACACACACACACACAAACATACTGTAACACAGCCTCGATTAAGACATGTTTCAACAGTAGATAAGATTGAAGTGTGATTGGGTTCACTAGTTAGAGCAATGTTTGGGGTTACTGCTGTCTGCAAAAGTTGCCCTCTAATAGCAGTGAGTGGGTGGAGGCCCTTTTCTGCTCTGAATCCTGAAGAGAGCCAGCTTAATCTCCCAGCATGCTCTAGTGGCCCGCCGGGGGTCTTCCACTTTGCTGAGAGAGGTGGCCAGAAACTATCCTGTTGCCCAGCGACTCCAGTCTGACTGCTTGTGTGACACTGTTTATGTGTTTTCTTTTTATGAGAGCCAGGAAAAAATTAAACCACACAGACAAAGCTAATGGAGAATAAAAAATAATGCTGAGATGATGAAGAGAAACACACACACACACAGTCTGAGACAAATACAGTCCCACAGCTTGGGACTAGCTTGGAAGGGTTGTAAATGAATGAATTCTCAGAGAGAGGTCTTTTTGCAAGGATGTTATTTTGTAGCAGTAAATGAATTAGCTTAACAGAAAAGCCAGCGTGCACAGAGGCAGCTGCTAAGCTCCCATCTGGCTAATACTTTACACCGAGGTCTGTGTGAAAACAACTATAGTATAAACCTACTGGTGGAGTATTTAGTGTGTGTGTGTGTGTGTGTGTGTGTGTGTGTGTGTGTGTGTATGCAGAGGGGGTGAGGGGGGATAACACACTGATAAATCCTGATGTGTTTTAAAAGGCCAAATAGCACCTTTACTGTTAGTTGGCAGTGTACACAGGACTTTCAAATAGCTACCATCACATTGATATAAGCAGTTGTTCTAATGTATTCGGACAAGGTATTTAAAGGGGCCCTATTGTGCTCATTATCAGGTTCATATTTGTATTTTGTGCTTTACAGAGGGTGGTGAAAACTGCACAGAACATCACCAGGACGGAGCTGCCATCCATGGAGGACCTTTACTCCCAGCGGCTCAGGAAGAAATCCCTCCAGATTATAAAAGACCCCCATCACCCCCAGCCACAAACTGTTCAGTCTGCTGCCGTCTGGCAGGCGTTACCTCAGCATCCGGACAACAACCACCAGATTCAGAGACAGTTTCATCCCACAGGCAATAAGACTGTTAAACACCTGAACTGTTGAAACAACATCCATAACATCTGCTACTTAGTAATTATTTATCTACTTATCTAATATATCATTCCAATAGCTTGCATATAGACTCTTATTGCACTATTTCACTTTTTTTAAACTATTTTTCTTTTTGTATTTACTTTTTAATATTTACTTGCACTATATTTTTCTGTTTATCTGTGTTATTGTGTTGCACTGTTGGAGAAGCCTGTGACCTAAGATTTTCATCGAGATAACTACTCTGTAGCTATGTTCGTATGACAAATAAAGAACCTTGAACCTTGAACCTTCTACTATGACTTGTTTGTGACTCTCTAGAGTTGTTTTGAATAGAGGTATTTGACTGCCTAAGTAAAGTCTAAAAATAATTTAGCAGTAAAACCAATGACATATCTTTCCATATAATGTTATGACATATAGCATTAAGTGCATTAAGAAGCACAGAAGCTCGTCTCTATGCCTCTATTCGGGCACACATACAACACTGATGCCTAGAAAGGGTAACTTCATTTGCCAATAAAAAGAAGGGGCTTCAAAATTATTTTTCTAATTTGTTATCACTTGGTGACATTATTCCCACTTTTTGAGCTGTGTTGATGATACACAGTTAAGTGTTCCAATTCCACTAAGTGGCCCTTGAAAATCATCAAGGGCTTTTTTTTCAATTTGAAACTGGATGTCCTCTGTTGTGTTGTCGCACTGTCATTGCTGACTAAGAATCGAAAAACACAGGAAATAACTCGCTAAGGCGACACAATTACTTTGTAAGGTTTACTGAAATATTGTGGTTTTGTTTTAGGGTTGGGGTTAAAAATGTGGGTTAAAGTAACAATATAAGTACCAAAATGTAACTACAGAAGTTACGTGAGAAGTAAATCGACGTGGTTTGCAGGCGGCCACAAACAGCGTTTTCTTGTGTGAAAAAATGTACTATGAAAGCTGGATGAAATTTGGAAGTTCCCACACAGGGCTATGCTGTTTTCCAAGGTCTAAAGTCTATATATCTATATACCTTTTTGTCCTCCTCATTCTCTTCAACACTTTCCACCCACCACACTTAATATCTCTTTCTCTTTCTGTCGCACTCATTTTTTCCCTCAGTTTGAAATTGTCAGGTTAGTTAAATGAGATTTCATACTGGAGCTGTCAGGCAGGCGACTGATACCGATCAATCTCAAGAAAGCCCGGGAACGTGACGGGACAGAGACGGGTTCCCGTAGAGAATAAACTGGAATACTTATCCCTTGCATCTTGTCTGGGTCCAACTTGATGCTAAAAACACAAAGAAGAGGCAATGCACTACAGTCTTGTCAATAATTGGGATGGTTAATGAAAAATCCTATTTTGACATTTTGATTAGCTAACAGCCATTGGTAGATGGTTTAAAACAGTTAGCATGCCATCGGCTATTAAAGCATCACACAAAACCAACAAACCAACGTCTCTACTGGAGCAGGAATAAATGAAAATACATAATATCAATATTAACGTCACAGTAATCTCAGTGATGAATAGTATAATTTTCATACAGTGCTTATTATGTAATAAATAAACAAGGCTCTTGTTACTGGATGAGATCACCAGGCATTCATCACTTGACTTATTATGTGTATCTAGTGTGTCATTATACTGCTCAGTAATATGATAAATGTAACATCCTTGGAGCCAGAGGCACCAAATTACTTAAGCTTTGCTCAGTGTTGACTAAGATTAACCAGGGAAAATGGATGTTGGTTATGACACACAAAACACTGTTTACTGGTGGACAAGAATAAAAAATGATTAAATCTGGAGGCATATACCCATTGTCCATAGGGTGACCAGGTGCCAACATATGGGACAAAGAGTAGGATTGTGTGGGATAATACAAGTCATGTTACCATGATGAGGAGAGGTACTTTAGATTTCAATATGATCTCCATGTAGCCTTGAAAAATTATAATTCAAATAATATTCACCTCCATGCTTGATTAAAAAAAATTAAATTGCCTACGACAGGTTTCACATATGACTAAATACTTTCGCGGTAGGGCCTAACGTAGGCAGATTGGCGAACCCCTTAACTCCACTCTTGCATATGTTGATTGATTGACACCTAACACAGAACATGGTGATAGCCCTCTCTACACAGCCATTGGATAAAAGGCAAGTTTTAGAATGCCGCCTGTGAATCAGATGCGGGACAAGTTGTAGAAATGCTTAGCAGTCCAGCATGAAGTTGGACACCTGGTCACCCAATGTCAAAAAGGTGTATTTCAAGAGGCAGCTTAGAACTACCCAGTAAAGTTAAAAATGTTTTTTTATGTATGAATGTGTTTGTGGTGTCATGGTGGATTGTTCTGAGATAAGACCCCATGGCCAATCCACCATGCAGATTCAGTACATAGTTTCGTCTTGAGCTCTCAGTAAGATTATACTCAGTAGGACTGATTAGTCATGTTGCCTTGGTCTCAACAAGGCTTTGTTCAGTCACTCAGTCAGTTCAGTTTATTTTCACAAGCGCACCAAAATACACAGCTGACAATGTCACATGCATTTTCAGTGCATATACTTGGTGTCATTTTATATATCACATTTGTGGTTTTTGCCACTATGAACCAACAATACGGGGAAGAAATTACAAAATGTGTTTGAGTGTGCCAAACGTGTAAACACACAGTTGTTTGTTGGGTACAGGCTAAATGTGTTGAATTGATAGCTGGAAAGTTAGACAAATAACAAGAGGGGGAAATTGTGTAGCTAAAAAAGGGGATATAGGGTATTGGTTTTTTTCACCAAAAATGAATATATTAAATTATTCACAAGTGGAATCTAGGATGGATTATAAAGTGTAATGTAAGATGCGGTAAAGATAAAGCAGCACAACATCAGAGCGGCAGAGAAAATAGAGGATATATCAGTGATTAATGAGTGAGTATGTAAATATTAATAACACAGAGGACCAATTACTGATCCCTGAGGAACACCTGAGTTACACAGATCTTTAAGATGCTGTTTCTGCAAAAAGTAAATGGAATCTGATTGAAAAACGTACAGTAAGCAAATAATTACCCACTTACACATCGCTTGGCCCATCAATTCTTGAAAGTTTTACTGAGAGGCTCTATCGTTGCATATCGAGAAGGCAGCAGAGTAGCAGGATGCCTGAGCTTTGTTTGTTCAAATGTTTTATTTGGAGGAAGTGGTGAAAGGCGTTTAAATTAAATCACAGGCCAGTAAACCTTAACAAAGTTAAAAGCTGTTGAAAGTACAAAGAGCTGTAGCTTGGTTGATTTTTAAAGGGAACAGCATTTGTTGTAGCAGCCCTCTCATTTGTACAAGGAGTGATTTCATTAAATGTTAATGACATACATATTTCTTATTGAAGAAGTAATGCAGCAAATACAAAAAATCAAGGCTTTCAAAATAAAATAAAAAGCCACGTTTGAAAAACTAATCTTCACTGTTAATTGCCTTCTATCTACTGTTGCTCCACTTAAGGTCCATTTCTGTTTCGACATGCTTGATTTATTTTCCTTTGTAGTTCAATATTCTGTTCATACAGCTTGACTTGTTTTCATTGCAGTGGATTTTACTTTGCTCAGACATCACAGCTATTGCTGAACGACCTCACTTTCCAATTCTTCTTTTGTAATCCAAAAATGTATAAATTCTAGACAGGGTTGCAGCCTTGGAGCTTAAATAAGCCAATGTACTGTAAAAGTTTTCACAATCACTTTTTCTTTACATCTGGACAATAGTTTACCCAGATACAAAACTGTTCTCCTATAGGTAGAAATGGGTGATTTGGGGACCACAAATGCAAAATAATACAACATGCTGAAAGACAAACATGCATTAAACGCACCCCAATGGGACCATAAAATGTCACACTTGCAACTTAGCTATCGATTGCCAATTGCTTACAGGAACTAATGTGTATATGAAGGTGCCAGTATAATCTTTAATGTATACATCATGCATAGATTATCTGTTAATTAACGTGACAAAAGGTCCGCCGAGATCCCCAGAGGAGCAGCTCCACCATTCTGCAGCTCCACCATTCTCTACTGCTGCTCTCTCAGTATGTTGGCGTGTGAATAGACTTTTGGCAGGCGTGCTAACCCATGACTGTCGTATGTAATCAATGAGAATAATTAGAAAGAAGGGGCACTTTAATAACTCATTAACGGGAACATTTCAATCTCTTTCCCTCTCTTAGTTATTAGTCTGTGGAAGAAGAGAGAGAGAACCCACCAAGGACATTTCTTCTTATTAAAATGATTTCAGAGCAGCAATTAACCACATCGGCGACACTATCACCGTTGCTAGCCAATCAAACAGCCACATTTCCTCGCCAATAAAATAATCTTTATTCATTGTTACTCAAGAGGGAGTTATTAAGCAGGCTGGGAAATAATTATGAGGATTCTGAGTAATTATTGCCAGGACATGGTCCAAGCCTTCAGATTCATACAATGCATACAATCACTAAGATTCTCCACCAAAAGAATATTCACATACTCCACTTATATTATGTAAGTGTTACTTTCAAATGTAATCTGCATTGTGTGCGTTTCTTATCACATTAAAGAGGAGATATTATGCTCATTTTAAAATTCGTATTAGTATGTTGTGCCTCTAATGTGAAGGATTTACATGCTTACAAAGTATTTTGTTAAAGTATAAGTACTTTAATTGCATTTTGTTGGTCTTTTTGTAAACACAATTCTCCTCACTGCACAGATAGCTTCAACAAAGCTAATATAATTATGAATTAATTACATGCTTCAGTGTAGTGACACACAAAAAATGCACTGAATGCGTAAGACATTGAGAGCTGAAATTAGTAAATGCTTTGTTTGAACAGAGCAATATTATTCTTGATTTTGATTGTATTTGAAAAGAAAATATATCATTACTAGTAATGTGATTCCTGCCTAATGTGTTTGTTGAGATAAGATAAATTGTGTTTGTAAAATGCTCATTTACTGTACCAGCCTGTGAACTAATGGTTCATGATAGATCCCTGGCCCACTTACACATCCATCATATAACCTCTAATATATTTGTAAATCACTTTGACAGAATACACAAAACTGCATATGGTACATTTAACCAAATGTGAAACAATACTCTTAAAGCCAGGTGATTGAGCAAACGTTTAGCCAACAACAAACTGTGGACACATTGAGGGTCTTCACATTCACCATAACTTGTTTTTTATATCTTTTTTTATATGTCTCGTTATTCAGTGTGGGTGAAACAGCTCTATAGCGCCCCCTACAAAGTTGCTTAAAGGCAGCCGTTTATTGTGTTTACACCCTAGTCCCATATTTGGTTGGCATATAGCATGTTGAGATGCACAAAAAAGACTTAAGACTATATCGTAAACCCAACAGGAAGTTTGCCATTTTGATTTACTGCAATTTTTACGTTACATAATTGAACAAAAACAGATTTCAGTTCCATTCGAAGACCTTGAAGTTCAAAAGTAACTAGCTTTAGTCCCAATTGAACGCCTCCGGTGTGGCTTGGGTGACAGAAGTGGACACGTGAGTTGGTCAAAGATTCAAAATATGCCATCTCATGCACTTCACACTCACACAAATGCAATAAGTAATATTCACCCCTGATTGGAAAAGTGGAACTATTTTTATCTGGCTTAATCTTTCTCTTCATATTCCAGTGTCTCACCTTCAACTTCCTGCTTCCTGCAAGTGTCAACCATCCCAGAGTCTCCCTTTCAATAATTCTCACTTTTTTATCTCTCCCTCTCCGTCTCTCCTGTTCAGCTGATTCCCTCTGTTACACCCGGGCATTTAGGTGTAAACCAAACACACCGATAGCTGCAGTGGCTGAAATTGATGTGACACATTTCACATTTTCTCCAGCCCTTTTATACGGCATCCCTCCTCCCCATCCCCACCCTCTTTCCATTTTCAATATCCCGCTCCCTCACTTCTTCCCACTCTCTTTCAGGGAGGTGAGCAATTCTAAGCAAGCAAAGTGATTCCATTCTGCAGGCTAGTTATTAAATTTGTTTGCAAATCTCTGCCCCTCTCACCACCCTGCCCTCGATCTCTTCCCTTCTCCTCATCCATTTCTTCATCCCTCCCTGCTCTTGGCCCTCCGCCACAGCCCCGACTGTCATCAACATTCAGACCCAAAAAACCTACAACGGCAATGAGAAATAGAGAGAGGCAGGCCAGCGGAGAGACAAAGAAAAAAGGCAGAGTAAGCCAAAAGAGAGAGGAAAATAACATATTATTTCCTAGAAAAATAGCCCAGTGCTATATTCTAAAACATGGAGCACTCTTTAATAATCTCTTTTATTACGGCAATTTGTTTCCGAGTACCCTTGTCTGCACCGGGGTGGTGGAAGTGAGGGACAGTGGATGGGAAAAGAGAGGAAAGAAGCGGGTTGACTGGTGAAAGCCAGTGCGATAACACTAATGAAGACGGCTTGCTGAGGGCAGCACATCTCATACATCTAATAGGTTCACTGCAGGATGAATATTTATACTGAGGATAGAGCGGAGGGCGGAAAAGTGGAGCTTTTAGGCGCACACAGAGTCAGAGCCTGTCACATGTGCCACAGACAAACACTACAGAAACAGAAAAACAAACATTATTCCACAAATACAAATAACGAAAAACCAGGGTTGTTTGCACTACAGTAAAGAAAATACAATGCAGTAAGACACAATTGATGTATGTTTCGCATCTAAACATATATCAATTATGTAGAACTCTTTTTATCTTGATGGTTGTAAAATCTATGAGTCTCGGTCATGTTAAAGGTGGGGTATGTAATTTTGGAAAAACCAGCTCGAGTGCGCTAGAATTTGAAAATACACAACCGGAGAAAATCTGCCACTTCCTTACAGAGCCCCTCCTCCAACACACACGAACATGACCAATGAGGGCACGAGATAGGTTTGTGCACGGATGGAAGGTTTTGCCGGGCCGGCTAAAATGATTGGTCGTGCTTTTTACAGCGCTACATACCCCACCTTTAAATAACAAGACGATAGTAATGTTTTGCCTAAAGCTCTGCCCACTGAGCCCACATATCAGCAGCTTTGTCTGCAGCATGGATGTAAAGAGAGAACTGGATACAGCGTTGGAGGCAGGGCCCCGTTCGTTAAATGAATGGAGAGGTAAAACAACTCTGGATTTGCTTTTAGCGCTATTTGGCCCTAACAATTTAAATAAGGGCTTGATTGAGCTAAAAAAAACGATCTGCTGATTTACACACCTCCAATGTAAGTAAACGGGGGAAAGTATTTTAAGGCTAAATGACGTCACAGACTGACAAGGAAGTGGTAGTAGCACCGTTTGACCACTACGAAAAATCAGCTTCAACATCCTAGAACTTCCTGGGGGCTTGGTCTGCAGCAGAGGAGTTACGGTCCGCCATCTTCATCCTGCATTGGAGCAATTCATGTGGATCTGGGGAGCTCTATACAAGGTTAAAGTAATTAGATCTTACCAAATGTTGGTAATAGTTAGAAGTAGTCACTTTAAACGCACTGTTCACAAAGATTATGTTTTTATCTATTCATCTATGAAAGGGGCCTTATTATGCTTTTTGGGGTTTTCTCTTTCCTGTTTCCTGTGTGTTATAGGTTTGTGTGCATGTAAATGGAATGCAAAGGCTAAAATCCCGAAGTTCCCTTCAGAGTGAAGCTCCATTCTTGCCAAGCTGAAACTTAGGCCTTTGGTTTACTGCAGATTTTAATTGGACATGGGTTCATGCATTTATGTATTAGTTAAGTCATATGTGATGGTAATAACATCTCCATGACTGAATGTCTGCTCAGGCGTGGAAGCAGGAGGCCTGATAATTAAAATCGGTAGACATGTGAAGGACTTTGAACTTTGCACACGATGAGCAGAGTGCAACACAGAATATGAGCATCATGTTGTTTATCACACTGACCATGGCAGAATGCCCAACTTGATGAACTGCAGACGAGCACTGATGAGGAAATAGGAGCAACAAAACAGAGGATAATAAGGCACTTTACACCACTTTTACCCCACCTGACAGGCGGTAAATCTTAATTGAAAGCTCAGTCAGGACCTATGGCTTGTTTCCCATAGTGTGAAGGTTTGCAGATTAATTCTTATCAACTGTCGGAGCTTCACTGATAATATTAAATTCTGACATTTATATCCTGATTTATGCATAAATCCTGAACAAATGTGGTAGTTTGTGTGTGCGGATAATAATTTATTGAAAAGCGCAAGTGCCATTAGTCACTCAAAGTCAAATGGATAATGATGTAAGGTGAAACTCAAATGCTGCCTTGTCCCCATCCCTCATTAAATGTGAAAGTGCTAGAGAGGAGCACAGGAGCATGTTTTAAGGACTTTCCCTTCTTTAACTGTGTACTCCAGAATTAGTATCTTAGTATTATTACACACTTTTTTAATTGAACATCTAATGGTTATACTCTTTTAAATTGTATCTTTTATAGCACCATTTTCATTTTAACCTCTTATGTTTATATACATATTTAAATTGTATTTGAGTCCAAAATATAATAAGTGTTGTGAAACCCAATGTCCTTAGAGACTGGGTTGAACACTGACTTTGATGTAGAAATGTTGAATTCTAGCTTAATACAAATTCAAGAATAACTTACCATTTATTTACAATTCAACCACTATTTCTTTTAAAGAATATGGCGATAGTAGCCTACCATTTGAAAATTAAATGGCAGCTCTTGTTTTGCACTAAACTTACAAATAAGAGCTGCCGGTTCCCCGGTTCCTTCAGCTTTTGAGTTGAAATGACGCCTGAGCCACAGGTACTCCATATAACATCCCTTACAGCCAAGCCAGGATGAGAGGAAATTGACAAATAAAAAGTAAAAAGGGAGTGCAGGGAGGAGAGGGGGTAGAAGGTGAGATATATGAGAGAGGTGTGCTAAACCACTTTTCTCGCCTCAAATCAAAAGCGGAGCGGTTTTCCTATCTGGCTGTTAGAGGTAAGATATGAGCCAGGCTCCACACTCTGACAGGGTAATGCACCTGGCTGCCAACACACACACACACACACACACACACACACACACACACACACACACACACACACACACACACACACAAACACACACACATACAAAGGCATGGACGTACACACCCAAACGGGTGTGTATTAGCGACACAGGCAAACAAATACACACATTGTGTGTATTTGACACACACACACACACACCAGATCTGAAAGTGGTAGTTTCAAGTGGTGACAGGATAATACACATATAAAAGTCAAGATAAATAACCTCCTCACCCATTTTTCCATTGTGTAAACTGTGTGTGTGTGTGTGTGTGTGTGTGTGTGTGTGCCTGTGTGTGTGTGACCCAAGCAGAAGGGCTGAGGCTCAGATGTACTTGTTCATGTAGCAGGTAAAATATCCTGCGTGAGTTTTGATTCATGTCCTCAGAGTTGGAAAAGACAGGAAACTGCTGAGTATGAGAAAAAAGATGAGAGGAGGGATGAAAAAAGAGGTAGAAGAGGTATGGTCATGTCATTCGCCTCCAACTTCATGCCTACTCCACATCTTTTAGATTCGGACCATATACTCCATCTTTTCTCCTTCAGCACTTCTCTTCGACTATATCATACTGCACACCGTCTTTGCAAGCTGGTGAAGAACGTTTTAAAAGTTTGCTTCTGAACATTTCAAAGACAATGCGAGGAAGGGCTGAATGCAATTGGTAATCATCATATTGAAACACATTTTAAACGGTTTAGATATATTATAGACGTTAGTTTAAAATCCTTGTTCTTTTCAAAGTGACACTCCATGCAAACTACTACTAGTTCTTTCAGTCTTGACAAGTTCTGGAAAACAATTATTGAACTTTTCAAACTTTTGCTGCTGTATAATCCACTTCAAAACTTTCCTAGTATTGTCAGTTTGTGAAAAACTTTTAATATCTATCCTAAAATAGGCTGAATAGACTACCTTCCTTATGAGACCCATACAAACATTGTCTCTTTCACATTGATAATATTATTATATACTGTACTGTATACCACTACAGTATATGTATATGTTATGAATGCCTCCCTCTTGTGTTAAAGGGAATAACCACCACATGTGTTCAAGCAACTTAAACAGCTATGGGTTTAAGTTTAAATAGAGCGGTGCATTGATGACGTATTTTGTTGGCCAACCCGGAAGTTAGCATCAAAAGGGCTCCCTTGACCAAAGGACCTTAAGTAGTTTATTTAGTCTTTGGGTATGTACTGACGTGTTTTGTGTCGTAGAACAAAACATGAACATCTTTTCAGCTTGTGTTGATCACAGAACATATTGCAGGTGTCTAACCACAAATATGTTCAAACAAGCATTGACTTCGAGACAAGTGATCCTGAAGTGGTGAAATGCTAACTCATTTCCGGGTTTAAGGACTCATTACTGCACCACTCTTTATTGCTTGAGAATTCCTGATTGCCTTAAAGACGTTATGGGGGGAACAACTAAACAATTTCCTGACTTACCCACTGCAATGGAAATCTGACACAAATAGTTCAACAATGCAATAATAGGTTTTTGGTTTCCTAAACCCCCTTAATTAAAAAGGTTAACCTTTAGAGTGATGACTCTGAAAATGCTGAATATGAAAGGTTCTTACAATGCCCATAGGGGTCATTGTAAAGCGTTGTTTATGTAGGGCACTAGCAGGCCAAAACTGCTTAGCCTGGTTTATCAGGTGCAGGACTTATTTGGTCAGAGGATCATTACCATTATATTATTCAGCCTTATTACATGGCTTAGTTAAATACTCGGTTCTGATTGGTCAATTCAGAACACGTGACACGTTGTTAATCCAGAACAGACAGACCGCTGTCAAGGATTTTTGACCGTTGTTAAGGATGCTCACATCTGCACAAAGAAGTCCGGTCGATTGAACTGTATACAGTTTGGCGCTTTTCGAACTGACAAGACAAGAGCGACAAGAAAACAGCGGAGAAGTAACGGGCAGAAACGTAACGGGCAGAAACGTAAAGGGCGGAAACGTAACGGGCGGAGAAGTAACGGGCAGAAACCCTCCTTTTTACGCAGCGGTCCAGACAAAGACATCAAACGGCAAAACATATTCAGTTGCCAATTACTTTGGCATTAGGGCAGGGATATCTAGATACTTTCCAAGGTTTGACATAATGAATTGTGCTACTTGTAAAGCAAGCAACGATGTTTTCAAATCTGTAATCAAAAAGCTCCGCCTTCCTGCCGTTGCTACGTTTTTACATCGGTAACAACGGACTATTTTTCTTAGCGGATGCATGTCAATTTAAATCAATACATACAACCATTTTTTAAATCAATAAAAACATTTTCTAAATCCATAAAAGCATTTCAATTAATATTGGGAGTCATATCGTTAATTTGTTGAGAATGTGGCCATGTAATAAGCGGGATAATGTGCAGCGACTTGGTCATTATGGGGAAAAGAACATAATGACCGCGTCGCTGCACATTATCCCTTACTTGTTACTTAGCACCATCATAGGGTGAAAAATAACCTTAGACTGACCTTCAATGGACATTATATATTTAAGGTGAGACAAGTCCAGTCATAATGTTCTGCTCATGAGATTTACTGTCTGTACGATCTGTGTAGTCTTCACTTGACTGTTTGCAATGTACTATACATGCGTTTTAAAATTAATGTGAACATGCAAGTATTAAAGTAACCTCTCTCTATGTCCACATTCATTCTTTAAACACTCACATCTTCTTGGTTCACAGGGAGGTCAACTGCTGGAGTTTACTGATTGGTTTATGTGGTTTTGCAAAAGCCTGAGAATCTAATCTAAAATTCCCCCTTTACAAAATACTAAAATATTTCCACGCTGAAACGGAAATTCCTGGCATGAGTCTTTTCACAAAGAGTCACACTATTGAACCTGTGTAAAGATCCATTTGAAACCCTTTTTTTATAGAATTGCACTACAAAGGGGTGAATCGAGAAAGTACAAGTGGTCTTTTCTGTCTGGTAGAAAATAAAAGAGAGTTCAATATACTCTGGTAATTGGGGCTTCATCAGGAAAGAAGCAACTGTCAATTCAACATAAATTGTGAATGTTTATCTTTCTATCTGTTTCTACAGCACGTTCAAGCTTCCTTTATGAATGACATACTTCATTGAGATCCAAAAGCAATTGAAATCGGCCCTGAGCAGAGGTTCTGGGTGCCTAAACCACCTAAATTAAAAAGGCCTTAACCTTTAGAGTTATGGCTCAGAAAATGCTGATATGAGGCATTTTTACAATGCCCATAGGGTTCATTGTAATTAGCTGTTTATGTAGGGCACTAGCGGGCAAAGATTGCCTAGCCTGGTTTGTGAGGAACGGGACCAATCCAGTCAAAGGATCATTGCAGCACTATATTATTCATCCTTTTTTACTAAGCCTTCTTCATGGGATGAAGACAACCTTAGACTGACTTTATATTTTCATTCAATATTCAAAGTGAGACAAATCCATTCATCATTTTGTGATTATGAATATTGTGCTTAGTCTCTGCAGTCGTAACTTGACTGTTTTGACTTTACTGTACTCGTGTTTTCAAAATCAATGTCACCAAGTTTAAAATATAGAAAAAGATTTCCAACCTCCAATGGAAACTCCTGAGATGAGTTTTTACTCAGACTCTGCAGCAGGTTAACGTAACCCTTTCATACCGATTTGCAGCACAAATGGGGAATTGAGATTGTGCAAGTGTTCTTTTATGTCAATTAGAAAAATGTAATTTACTGTGGAACATTCAGGAAAGGAGAATCAGCACGACAAAATTAGCCTGGTTTGTTAGGTACAACTAATCTAGTTGTCAGATGCTTCTTAGTCTGTTGATTTGTTAATGTGGCTTTCTAAAAGTTTGTTTCCAAAAAATAAAGAGTTGCCATTTATAAAAATACAATTCCCATCCCCCAAAGGAATCTCCTGGCATCTTTTCACAAAGAGATGGTACTTCTGATTCTTTCTTTTGACGTCAGGACATGTTTAGCATTGCAGCAGGTTAACAGCACAAAGGGGGAATTGAGATAGTACAGCTGGTCCTTTCTGTCTGGAAGAAAATTATAGATAATAATGTGGAACAGTCGCGTCATTGCAGCATCAAAAGGCGAGGAGCGAATTCAACTTTAATGGTGAGTGTGTATTCCCAGTGTCTCTCTGTTTGCATTCCATGTTTCATCATGTGCAAGCTCGTTCATGAATGAAATTACCTCAAGGTCTTTTATTCCTATTCCTCTGTATATTTAATAAGCATGCATGTGATGACTGTGTGTTTTCTGTTGCTAAAGCTCTAATACCCTCCTTCTCTATGGTCTGTGGCCCAAAAGCAGCAGCACTGCAATTATTGATGAGGTTCACTTATCAATAATTCAGCCATACATCTGATTAGCCAATGGGATTGATGATGGGGCTCTGCACTGAATCCTCACACATCAATCCTCTACTTTGCTCTGGGCTGTTGTTATCTCTCCTCCCATGTCTTTCTGCCTTTTCCGTCTTTGTCTCTGTCATTCTGTTTGTCTCTCTCTCCCTGTCTCTCCCTTTCTCTTCTCTCCTATTAATCCAATCCCTCTACATTACCAACATCGACCTGTCTCACCTCTTTGTCTTTCCAAGGTATTGATACCTGTCTAACTGGCAAACACTTTGTTCTGAGAGAGCCGTGCAGTGACGTCAACAGGTGGCAAATGTCATTGACCGGAAAAAACAAGTGGGACCAAAAGTAAAGGGATGCAGGTGAAACTGTGGGGGAGGGTTTAGCGGTATGCGTTTGTTACAAATAACCCTTTTCCCACTTAAATTAGATCAGTTCTAGTTCCGTGCGGGGGCTTGTTTGGTTCAATTTGCGGACCCAATAAGAACCAGTTTGCTTTTTTTCCTCATAGTGAAGACTTGCATATTGAGCAGAAGCAAGAGATGTTGTGCAGTAATGAAATACAAAAGAAGGGATCACCCTGAAGGTTTTCTCCCTGCACATAATCCCGCCAACGACGAGGTTACATACTCAATGACTTGACTCAGACTCTTGATTTATAAATGATTTTATGATTTAGAAATGATTGTGAGCTTCCCCAAGGCAAAATAGTCCGAACTTAACTTAAAATGACTTCAGCACTGATCGAGGTTTACTGTTACTATCCAAATCTGTTCACATTTTCTTCGATTAAAGGTAGGGTAGGTAATTCATTTCAGAAACACCTGTTGTTATATTCCATGGAATGCTCTTCACATCCCGATACTAATGAAAAAATGAAATGCTTTGACAATAAATATATACAAATATTTCATCTGTTGAAGCCGTGGCGCTGTAAAAAGCAAGTGGCCTACCTGCCTGTCAGCCTTCCATCTTTGTGCCCTCATTGGTCATGTGCGCGTTCGTGTGTGTTGGAGGAGGGGCTCTGTAAGGAAGTCTGAAGGAAGGGGCACATTTTTCTAGCGCACTCGAGCTGATTTCTCCATTCTTACCTACCCTACCTTTAAGTTCAATCAACAAGTCGTGTTCCTGTTAGTGTTTACTTCCCGTCTGTCTTCTTCTGCTTTTCCCGTTAGTGTTTACTTCCTTTCTGTCTTCTTCTGCTGATTTCTCTGTTGTTCTTCTCCATCTTCTTTCTGCAGATTGATATTATTGCACATATTCCCTTCACCTTGACTGTTGCTGCTCCTATATCCTCTGACTGTAACGGGGTGTGTTTGAACCCAAATGCAGCACACACAGGAACAGTTTGCAATGAAGTTCAATGTCAAATCCCAGCCCAAATCCCCTGGTTCTCAGTTCATGGAGCCTTAGCCAGAGCAGCCGCCCCTTTATTGGCAACCGCCTTTGAAACGCCTTGTGAAAAAAGGGGTAACTAAGAATCATGAGAGGCTGACGGGCAGGAGAAGAGTCTGTGGGTATTGGGATGGAACAGAGAGCCTTTTCCAGGACAGCAAGGATCGATACCCATGCTGCCTGCTCCACAATCCCCATGATCACAGAAAAGTGTGTGTAAATTAGTGCATGGGTGAATCCTCCACCCTGCACAAAAAATAAGTGTGTTTGTCTGTGCTGCTGTCTGCTTGGGAAGAGAGAAACAGTGAAAGGAGGGAAGAACTTGCCACCAAAAGAGTCAAAGTGTTAATTACTTATCGATCCAATTTGGCAGATGACTCCCTAAAAATGCGGAGGGCAGCTCTGCGCGGAGCTCAAAAGGAGAGAGAGGAGACAATCTACTCTTCAAAAGTCTCTCGGACTCCCATCTCTGCCTCACTAAATGTTTACTACCGATTGCTGGCCTCTGAGCCACGCCTGGCTGCACTGCCTACTGCCTTCTTATCACTTCCCAGTTATCTGACTCCTCTCCTCTCTCCGTTTTACTCCCGTTCCACATCTCATTCCATCCTTCACATCTCATCTATGTCCTCTAACCTCTCACTTTTTCTCTCTGCTCTGCGTTTTCCTCTCTTTCCAAGGAATCCTCAGTAAATCTGTCTCTTTATCAGCGCATTATGCTGCAGTACATTCGTCTATTTTGTCCTTTTTTCTCTGATCTTCAGCATCTCTCTGTTTCTGTCTTCTTTGAGATTTTGCTTTTCATTTCACTAGCTGACCCCCCCCCCCCTAATAAATCCCCTGCCTGCAATAAATGACTGTCTACTGTAAAGGTTGGTTAAGCAGCACCCTGCTGTGGACTGTTTGAATACCATCTCCCTATTTCTGTCTCCTGCCCGCAGCAGAAGCAGTTTCTCCTCTAAGAATATTGTCTATTATACATGATAAATGTTGGTGCTGTATATAATAGCCAAAACACTCACTGTAACATTTGGGGATAATACTCTCTGCATATGATAATCTGTTTTTAAACTAAATTGCTTTTTCTCATCAATATCCTCTTTAAAATATGTATGCTTGAGTAGAAACACATTAACTGACACACAAAGACAAATATACATATATATTAAAACAATCTGAATGTATATATTTGTCTATTGTAGTATATAGTATGAGTGTATACATATGTCTTTGGTAGAAACCGCATGATGGTACCAGTAGAAATGCAGAGGATCACCAGAGTTATTACAATTTATCCTGAGGGGAGACATGAATATCTGTACCAAATGTCATGGTGATTCATCTAACACATGACGCAATATAGTCCAAATTAAATGTAAACCTACTGCTGGCCATAGAGAAAGAAAACTCACCATATAAGTCCCCTGTACTTAATTTCAATGTGATCAATGAAACAGTTATTGTGACAACTGATACCAAACCAAAAGGTTGACCTGGTGGTGGAGCTAGATGCAAAGACAGGGGATCACCAAAGACACACAGATGTATCCTCAGTGGACCATGAATGTCTGAACTAAAGTCCATAACAATCCATCGTTTAGTTGTTGACATATTTAAGTTGAATATCATTGCCATCGCAAGGGGCCCATTATCCACCCTTAGACTACTTTCTCTTCTAAACAGAAATATCTTTAATTTTCCAAGAATGGATACCTACAAACTACAGATTACAGTAATCTTCCTAAACTGCAATAAAAACAACTATCTTTTTATGTCTTTTGGTGTTTGATTCTATTTGTAGAAAAACTGAATACATCTCCAGAAAGGCTAACAAAACAAGTACATGATACATCCTTGTTTATTGTAAGAACACAACATTATGTGACAATTGCATCAATCAAAATAGCATTTATATACAATATGAGATGGGATCCAAGCATCAGTAAACATGCCCCCTGCAGCTGGATCAAAACCGGGATTGTTGCTCACTCTCTTATCCTTAAAGTGTGCAAAGCACTTTGAATTGCGTTGTGTTGAAATGTGCCATATAAATAAACCTGCCTTGCCTCATAAAACAGGTCTTTTGCTGCTTTGTACAGTGTATTTCTTTTTTGAAGTTTGTTTTATTGAAATATAAGTATCCTTGATAACATAATACTAAGAACACTACTACTTTGAAATAAACAAGATGACACTTCAACACTAAATAACTACAAATTAAATCTTTCAATATCCACATTCCTCGAGGAAGTAAAGCAACGTTTATTACTTTTTTCCCATTTTCAATTTTATGATCAAATTGAATGAGAGCTTCATCTGAAAACACCTGAACTTTAATCTCCTATTCAAGCACTATTCCAGATATCACATTTTTTATCAACCGTTTTTGAACTCCCACTGATCTTACACTGTTCTTCTATCTGGCTTATTAAATGCTTCCCTGTTGAGAAATGTCCATCTCGTTTGCAGAGCGAATTCAAACTCGAGGACTTTACTCCAGCCTGGGATTTGCAAGCTGGTTTACGAGTGATTCTCCTTTTTATAATAAATTAAACATGGTCTTGTTC
This sequence comes from Dissostichus eleginoides, assembly GCA_031216635.1. Classification (NCBI taxonomy): domain Eukaryota; kingdom Metazoa; phylum Chordata; class Actinopteri; order Perciformes; family Nototheniidae; genus Dissostichus; species Dissostichus eleginoides. The sequence continues at coordinate 29,440,077 of CM062268.1, read as the reverse complement.
CACAATACTTCATATTTTGAACCCCTATATTATTTCCCATATCGTCACCTTCTTAAACTAATGGCCTAAGTCATATTTTGAAGTTGTTCAGAAAAACAGCAAAAACTGAACCAAATATAGAATATATGAAATATATTAATTGTTTCACACAAAAAGGTTATGACAATATATGACTATTGGCATACAAATAACACTGTCTGTCTATTGTGTAAAATAAGAGGATTAGATGACTTAGGCCAATTTACGAACATGTTGTTGTGGGAATTAGGCAATTTGAAACCTGACTTAGGCCTTATAACTTATGGACTAAGGCAAAAAAGTGCACTTCTCTTTTCCGCATTACTGTGACAGACCATGGGGCTGGGTCAGCCACAAACAGTTTAAAATGCTAGAGGAGCATACAGAGACTCAGGAAACAGAGGGCAGTTTGGCCGTGATTGGCCCTTTAATTCAATATAGCAAACACAAAAGTTACAACTTAAATCTACCAACTAACATTCACAGTGAGCAAAGGGAAAAGTTGAAACTGCTCCAACAGGCAACTTCAATTTAACATTTCCGTCTTCGTCAGAAGAACTAAAGCTGTCAACTGGATGAGCTCGTCAAAGTTAAACTCCCTGCAGAACACCTGGAAGTTAAAGCACTCAGTGGCGCGTGACTTCACAGAGGATTTTATACGATAAAGTGTTTGTGTGAGTATGAGAGAGAGAGAGAGAGAGAGAGAGAGAGAGAGAGAGAGAGAGAGAATTTGTTTGTGTATGTGTGTGTCTGCCTAATTATGTGGCAAATTGTCAAAGAACTGATGACACTCGACGGGCATGACATGTTTCATGGACTGAAGGTCCTGAAACTTCCTCTCCTTGATTGGCAGGGCGTGTGGAAACATTCGAATCCATGCAATTGGACTATTTGGCACCTTAAACCTCTGTGGCAGTGCTTCCCACGCAGAGTTCTCCAAGAATGATAGCTTGTAATTGACCTTGCCATCACTGCTAAACTGAAGAGCCCGCAAATAATGTACAGTCGGATCTCCAACTTTTTTGCCTGGTCTGATGCTTAAGAAGTGAGAGCCATTCATTTTCAGGAATTCATCATGCTTGACCATCTTCACATGGTAGGGTGAGGGTCTGATTCTTGCAGTCTGGAGTATGATCAAGTAGTCTCTCGGGACGATGATATCCGTTATCATTTTGCGTTCAATGGTACTATGCATGCTGTCACATTTCATTTGTGTGTGACCTGCAACAAGGTACTTCTGTGTTATTAGTACCCCATATTTCATGGCAAGCTCAGAAAACGCATTCGCCACATTTGCATTGCGGTTCTGATAACCGCAACCATCGCTCCACACTACTATCTCCTTGATTTCTGGATTGTCTTTGATCACACCTTCAAAATGGCGATATTGAATGTGTGCGAATACCTCGCTTCTGAGGTCACCCTCTGACTCTTCCCAAATATAGCAGTACCCTTCCTTTGATTTCAAGTCAAAGAGGAAAGTTATGGACCTGCAGCTTCGTTTTGTAATACAGGCAGCTGGCTTGGGTTTTTGGACACAGCAGCACGGCTTGCAAGTCCATTGTCCAAACGGACTTCTCATTGTTCGCAGAGTCCTTGTCGCTGGATTTTTCTCGCCTCGCTTCATCTTTCTGGTTTACATGCGCCTCATATTCGTCCTTACTGATATTTCCATGCTTGAATGAAACACAAAGATCACACTGATCTTTTCGTGGAATGAAAACTGAATATTTTCCTTCATGGAACACATGTGTGAAATGTTGTATCCCAACAGCTCTCACTTCAGCAGTTGCAGCTGCCTGTTGATATTCCCGATGTAGTTGGGAGATGGTTGTGCCTGGGTGAAGGAACTTCTTGTCTTTGTAGGTTGCTGTGCTTCTGCAGTAGTGTGAATCAACAGTGGGCAGATCCTTCAACCAGTCCTTAAGCAAATCTGTCACAGCAGTTTCCAGCTTTGCATTTTTGCCACTCTTAGGGCCAGATGTAGTTGGCGGGTCTGCCACTTGTTCGTCATGCTCGATGGTGTCTTTGTTCAGCCAGTGTGTAATGGTTCTTTCAGGGATACCCAGGGTAGAAGAGAAAAGAGCTTTGCACACTTTAACATTCGTTCCATCCTGAAGTTTCAGTTGGTAGGAAAATGATGAACTGCGCCTGGATCCCTCACCAACTTTATTTTGCTTCATGGCAACCTTTGTGACCAAAGTGGTGACGTATAACCGATGTTCTTCCCAGTTATCCATTGACCAAAATTTCTCAAATATCCACTGCCTCTGCTCTTCTGTAATGGATTGACATTCTCGAGTCATGACTCGTTGACAGAACTTCGAATTGCAGGGAGGACCCATAGCCTTTGCAGCTATTTCTTTGCCACCTTTGGCCTTGTATGCCATTCCTTTGAGACGTTGCTTCTTGGATTCATTTTGCTTCCATGTTTCTGGGCTGAGGTATTTATTTCGTTTTCTTTTGACCGTATTGTTTTCATAGACATCCTCTAGATGAGGACCATGCTGTTCTGAAGTTGCTGCCAGACTGTCTTCATTTTCAGGGACAGAGGACTCATCAGAGGATGGATTGTAGTTTGGGTCTATGATAACATCATCATAATCATCATCATCTGTGTCTTCTTCATGGTGTTGACGGGTCTGCTTGGCATCTTCAGCAACACTCTCTTTTCAATGAAAGTGTTTAGGTTATTGTCTGCTCCATCTGATACAGTGTCTTGGCCTGGTACATGCTGCTCCACCTCTTTAACAACGGTCTCATTTTCATTGGACGATTCTGATCGTGTCGGAAAAGTCAAGTGCATCTCCTACAAAAAAGGAGTAGGCGTACAGTCAGAATTGTGGGATCATTATGAAACATTTTTTTGTAATTGCCCTGTGGTCCCTTGTATTAATAATGCATTAAAGCTATTTCGATGAATATTATTTGGCCAAATTCAATAAAAAAAAGTCATCTTTCCTAATAAGATGGAAATGTAATATGGAAAAAGGAGACAATAATACAATATTAAGAATTTAAACAGACAAACGCTAAATGTACTTTTCCTAATTCATAATTATGCAGTAATTGTAACTGTTACTTTTCAAAGATTAGATTAGTTTTTAGATGAGTCTTTATTGTCCCAGATGGAAATGTGTTCATGCTTCATGGAGCTACAGTAGCATTAGCTACAGCTACTATAGCTACAGTAGCTACATTAGCTTCAGTAGCTACATTAGCTTCAGTAGCTATAGTAGCTACAGTAACTATCAATTGTAAAAGTAAAGGCTAAATAACTACACAACATTTATAGCCTAGCCTATAGTATAATAAACATTATCACTTACCAACAGGGGATGAGCCCTGAACCATGGAAATGACTTCATTTATCTGGTAGTATGTATTTCTTCTTGAAGCAGCCGCCATTTTGTAAAGCTTGTAAAATTGCCTAAGTCACAAGACAATGTGACTTAAGCCATTTTATTTTTTTTATATATTGCCTAAGTCACACTCTTGACATAGGCCATTATACTAACAGGGTAGGAACAGCACTTTCTTTTCAATAAGGATGTAGGCAATTTTACCAGAGGTGGCCAGCATCAAGAGGAGATGATTTAGGCAAAAAAAACATTTTCTCAAAAATATGACTTAGGCCATTAGTTTAAGAAAGGTGACGATATGAAACATGATCTTCAGACCTTGTTGACCTAAGAGTGAAAAAGTGCATTTCAATGGTAAAATGATCATTTCAGGTAATAACTTTAAGCAGGGGTTACATTGGGATTTCTTAATAGGGATGTGCGGGGGGCACATGAAAAAAAGACAGTCTTTTGTGGTTAAAATACATCTTATATTGTACGATTAACATATGTCTCAATATTTCTAACGCTTTTGAAAAAGCATTTTCAATTACCCATTCCTTTTGCAATCTTGCCAAAACATCTTGAAAGGAAACTACACATGTATTCAATAAGTAACCACTATCTTCAATGATTATTGAAAAATTATATGAATGTCTATTTGGGATCAATACTGAGATCACAATGATCTATCATGATTATTATTGGTGTAAGTAACAACATATTATTTTTGCACATATAATATACTTCTATAATGTCCCAGTTACATGTTTTGCTATAATCCTGCAAATGAGTTAGGGTTAGGGCTGCACAATATTTAAACAAACTTTAAAACGGACTTTCCAAAATGACTATTTGATGCAAGACGTGTTGCAATATATGTGCCTCTAGAATCTGAATGATGACATCTACGAAATGTACTAACCATCATGCTATGTTAGCCAAAGGTAATACAGTTTTAGATTTGTGTGACCATGCTGGACCCAGATAAGTGCCTCCTTGTGCTTTACCTTAACTGCCCCATGCATCAAGGACACACTTGTCAGGCAGTAGGAATGTCAAAGAAGATGTTTTATAGTTATGATGGAGAAAGATTTAGAGGAATGTTGGGTACTGACTCCAAAACAGCTGCCGCCCAAACCCTTCCATCACATCAGGTTAAAGGGTATTACAACTCTTCCTGTTATGGTTCTGGATGTTAGATGAAATGTTTAAAGAAATATTTTCAAACTGTTTGGAGAAGTAGTGATCTATTGTAATCCATTGAAACCATAAGGGCAGGCAATAGCTGGAGCAGGAGGAAAAACCAAGGTTGGGCCGACAGCAATTTGTGGCAGTTCCTTTTTATGTTACTATCTAATCTTATTTCACGTGGACTCTGGCCCTCTTCATAGAGTACTGAAGGAATGAGTCCTGGAACCCAGAAATGAGTTTGCTTCCTGTTACCTCCCCTCGTTGTCCAAACTTTTTTTTTATAGTGTTTCAGGTTAGATGCCTGAAATTAGGTTTGTGGTTAAAAGAAGCTTAAAACCTTTTCAGGGTTTGTTCTACAGCATAATACATGTCAGTAAATATCGGCAGTGATGGTCCGAAACTTCTATATGTCTTTAAAACTGCGGTTTCTAACTAAAACAAAATAAGACAAACTATACGTCATCACACCAAAGATTAGCCACCTTTAGCTTAGCGGTGTACCCAATCTTATTTTTTGCAATATACAAAAATCAGACACCATCATACCAAAACCTCTAAAGTCACACTGGACCACATCTGTCACATTTTTCTTAAAACCAAGCTGACAAAAAAAGAAGGTTCAGGTTATATAAATTGCTCCAGCAAGGACTTTATTAGTAAAACGTTTCCTGGGTGATAGTTAATTTGTCCAGCTTAAGAAGACGTTGAACCAATTGTATTACAGGGTGACCTGGACCACATGCTGTTTGTAACAATGAATGAATACTGATGTTAGCCTGAACATGCAATTTCTCATGGAGATTACACAGCTGAGTCACAGCAACACATACAAACACCATCAGGACAGATTTACAAGAGAGGAGGTGAGGATGTTGCAGGTAAAATCCATTCAGATGTTTGGAGTTAATGGTTTGTAACAGAGCTTGTTTCTGCTGCTTAGCTAAAAACAGAATGGTATGAGCTGTTTATTACTCAATAACCAGTGTTTTTTATGTCGATGATTGGATGTCTATGTTTTGTGAGCGGTTGCCTTTGTTACAGGACTGCAAAGCCCATTGATTACTTTAAAGGTCACCTATTATGCAAAATCCACTTTGTCATGTCTCTTCTACATCAACATGTGTCCCCTCTGTGTAAAGAGATTCTGAAAGTTTCAGGGGAAAAGATTCTCTCTCTTTTTGTCCTGATCCATTTATATAAACAACTGTCTGAAAATGAGCTGATCAGATTTTGGCCACTTTATGATGTCATAACGATTTTTTGGCTTGTGTAACCATTAGCCAATCACCAACCAAGGTAACCCCCCCCCCCCCCCACCTTATCACCTGGATCTCCTCCTAGAGCACCATTGTGTTCTTTTTAACCAAATATCTCTCAGAGGGGCGTGGGGAGGGGCTCCTTATTTTCATCTAAAGTAACAGACAGAAATTCAGCACTTTGGAAACAGGGCTGAAACAGAGGGGATTATGGGTAATGCTGCAATGATCTGTTTGGTGTTTGGAGCCAAACACTTCAGAGACACGTTTTGTATATATCTGAGACCTATAATATATTGATGAAAAACAGTATAATAGGGGACCTTTAAAGAGGCCCTATTATACTTTTTGGTGTATTCTCTTTCCTGTAGTGTGTTATATAGGTTTGTGTGCATGTAAATGGTTTGCAAAGGCTACAATCCAAAATGTTCTCTCCCACTAACCTGAAAGGCCTCCACTGGAACCCTTTGTTTACTTCCATGACATAGTGACATCACCATGTAACACTTGCGCTTCTATTAGCTAGCGCTCCAACACATTTAATGTGATAGGCTAAGGGGCAGGACATCTCTAAGCCGTTGACCACAACAGAGCCGGCCAGCTAACCAATCAGAGCAGACTTGGCTCTGGTTTCAGACAGAGGGTGAAAAGAGGTGCTGCAGCACAGGCAGTACGAGAACAATAAAGAGCTTTTTGAACATTACAGCATGGAAACATGTCCCAGTAGAGGAACAAAATACAAATATGAACCTGAACATGAGCATACCATTTCCTCTTTAACACAGTTTTTCCGCATAATGCTGAAACACCTCACCGAAGACACCAGCTATCAGCACATTGGGACAAACGCATACCTCATTCACAGCCTTTACCCTCGATGTGCAATTCATACCCGTATCGGTCCAGGATGAATTGTCTGGCTGTAGAATTTGAGTTCTGGGCATACATATAAATGTGTTTCAGTCTGACAGTAAAATAGATAAAAAGTGAAATCCATATATTTTTGATTGAATGTGAAGTACAGTTATTTTATTCCCACACAATACATGCACTTTGCCAATGCCTTCTGATGTAAAGTCTCTAAGCTGAGCGATATACAATCATTTTTCCCCAACAGAACTTCCAAAAACTCTTCTGCCGAGAGAAAACATTTGATTGCCTCCCCTCTCAGCATTTTCTTTTCTTGTTTGAGTTCTGTGACTCCGGCTTAACTTTCTGACCCCCAACTGAAACCTCCATATCCCGGTGGTCTGAATCTTATATCCAACAATTTCTCTCATTTCTCCCCCTCCCTCTCTTTCCAGATGGAAGTTTAAATGAATCTAAATTAATGAATATCATTACAGCTTCTTAAATAGCCGTGCCGTATTACTAACCCTTCTCGGCTTTATCTCCCTCCGCACATGTGTCCCAGACAACCAAACCTTTCTGGGAAAAACAGATAGAAAAGGCTAACTACTGTTTTTTTTCTCCTCCAAATGGAAGGAAATGCTCACTCTTTCTTTCAGCAGGGGAGCGAGGCGTGCCATAATGAGTTTTGTGCTTAACGAGGGAAGTCTAATGCCTCCCGACATGTTTTTACTGCCGATATCAGTGTCCTACAGTCTGTTCACTTTTAGGCAACATGAGCCACCCAATGAATTACATTTTATATTGTTTTTTAAAAATGTGCTTGATATTGTGCGTGAGTGTTTTTTTTCTTTTTTCCCTACGGGGATAGTTAAATTATGAATTTAATGTTCTTTCATTGAAGATGTATTTGCCACTTGTTTATTTTCTAAAAGGCTGCTGTGTTTTTCGAAAAAAAGAAAGGAGAAAAAAAACATCCGGCTAATAACTTTGAAAATGAAGTTAAAACTGACTGACGCATGACGTCGTTTTAATTGAAGATGGGACAATGAATAGATTGTTTGCTTTTTTCTTGAGAATTTAGACTTTTTGCAAAGTCCTTGAACTCAAACTTAGTATGTGTACACACTAGGTGGATGACTCATGAGACTTTTTACATTTTTGGGAGTCTGGACCAAGCCATAAATGATTTCGTCCCCCCAGTTGACACAGCTGATATTTACTGGAAAACTTCTGGTTGTTTTTTGTCTTTTAAAAAGCAGCATGCAATATTTTGTCAGTTGTTCAAATTCTGCTTTTCATGCATTTTATACCTGTACAGTCCAGAGCTGATTTTACAATGATCTTGTACACTGTAGTCTATTCATACACAGAATCAGTCAAATCTGGCCTTGAGAAAATACTGCAGAAAATGTACCCAGATTTTGAGATTGTGATGTTTCAAATTCTTTCAACAAAGGCCAAGCTTCTTCCTTCAGTGGCTTAATGGATTTTTGTTGTCATTTATCGGAAATATAACCAACTTCTATTAGTGTGTTATCTTCTTTTATGCTTTTTCTGCAACCTGGATTACAATGTGTCAATACTACTCCACGGCCTTGGCTTATTTTCTGTAAAAAAACATGTCAATTAAAAACAAATAAGAATATATATATATATATATATACAGATGCTAAAATGCCCCAACACATTTATATCCTTGATACAATGAAAATCTGTTAAATTTGTTATACCTTAAATACATTATTCATAATTTGTTCTAGATAATAATAGATATGCAACCAGCTCTTTAATAAAGTAGACATTATTAACATAAATCATTACTATGTTGTAAAAAAACAAAATGACTATGTGACTAAATTTGCTAATGTTTATTATGTTATCTATATTGTTGGGAGTTGAGACGAACACAATATTTATAAGGGATTGTGCATGTTATTTTTTATTTCTGTATTGCTTTTTGAACCCGAATCATTACAGGTCCAATTTAACCCGAACAGTATTAAAGGGTCCACAATGTGAACATAGGGTATTGGTTATTTTGATGAACACTGTCTTTTGTTTCAGCCTGTGATGAAGTGGCATCCTGTAAGAGGGTGCATGCTGTAACTGCTATATAACAGGAGCAGATGAGCAGAATACATATTAGAAATGTAAAAATCGAATAGCTCTCAGAAGAATGTTTCCCTGTCCACTTTCACACAGGATTAACAGCCAGTGTGAACGCCATTCC